>CM022670.1:18534197-18541697 GCA_012295275.1 Chrysomallon squamiferum
GCCACTTAGCAGTTAGGAATAATTTGCTGGTTGTTTGGTATGGAATAAATGATTCGAATCGAAACCATGAAAAGCTGTACACTTTGTATTATTTTAATTAATAATTAAAGACATTTTACAGCTTGTGTTATCTTGGAGGATATATATATATATATATATATACTACATATATTACATATATTATTTAAAATATATTATTACAAATGACCAGTTCTGTTAATTGTATGTTTAATTTGAATTATGTTATTTGTGTTTGGCATTCCATACACTTCAAATGGTTTTGTGTGCTTGTATGCATGTATGTATGCATGTATGTATGCATGTTTGTATGTGTGTGTATGTATGTGTGTGTATCCATATTTCCAATTATTTATAAGCACGTGCGTATATATGTATATATAAATGTATGTATGTATAAATGAATGTATATATGTCTGTCTGTATGTATATATGTATATATGTCTGTATGTATATATGTATGTACGTATGTAAATATCTAGGTATATATATATCTATTCAGATTACTGTATAATTTTTTTGCTTCTCACAAACTCTCACTATACAGTAGCACAATGTTTTTTTTTGTTTGTTTTTTTTTTTTTTCTTTTTTTCTGTGATATTTTAGAAATCATTTGTCACAGTTATCACATATTTGTCATGAGACAGTGCAGAATAATAACAATATACCATGACAGGATTCAACAAATGTTTCTAACGGAAAAGAGCGAAGAAAAGATGGAGATAAAAACATATAAATATATTAAAAAATAAAGATAAATAATTTTAAAAAAGGAATATGAAATGTTTTTTTTTTTGTTTTTTTTTTTTTTTTTTTGTGATTTTTTTCGGGGGCTGTATGTGATTGTTATCCTGAAGCTGATATTTTCTTCATTATTCGTATCACCGTTGATCTCATACTTTGTAGAAAAGCAACGTCACAACGATACGCCTGCGGTCCATGTTATCCTAATGTGATTCCTGGAAAGGCTTATGGCTGATGTTATCATTACGCAGTCTGACATGATTTCTGGCAGAACAATTTCTTTCCTGCAAACAAGATTTATTGGCGAAACTAAAGAGAGGTAGGTGGAGAGAAAAAAACCCAAGAAACAAAAGAACGTAAGCAAAACAGAGAGAATGTAGATGTATGTGAAGGAAAGAGAGAGATGGAGAGAGACGGAGAGAGAGAGAGAGAGAGAGAGAGAGAGAGAGAGAGAGAGAGAGAGAGAGAGAGATTATAAGACAAAGTCACAAAAAGAATGTGAGAAAAAAGCTCAGAGAAACAGAGGAAAGAAACAGAAATACAGAGAGAAGCGTGGAGTTGAAGATGATTGTATAATTCTGTAGCTACCCCTTGAAATACTTTTTATTTTATTTTTCTTTATGAAAAATAATTTAAAAAAAAATGAATAATAACATGAAGAAAACATTTTGTTTTTTTAATCAAAGATATATTTTTTTTTTAAATATATTATTAAATTAAATTATTTGAAACTTGCGATATTTTTTGGGTGCAGACACCTACATGTGCATCTAGTCACAATTGTTTGTATACATCCTTATTTATTTATTTATTTATTTGTTTGTTTTCCCATTACTATCACGGACAGTCACTGCCTTAATGTATCTCGTTGTTACTTTTATATACAAAAAGAAACATATGTCCTTCTTTTTTGGTTTTTTTTTTATTATATATATATTTATTTATTTATTTATTTTTCTTTCTTTCCTTTTCTTTGTTTCTTGTCTCACTTCCTCTTCTGCATATGGTCAAAGCTGTCTTTTCTCATCAGTGTCAGTAAAATGTTTGCGTTTGTTATATCCTTCTTCTTCTTCTTCTTATTGTTATTATTATTATTATCATCATCATCATCATCATCATCGTCATCATCATCATCGTTATTTTGTTGTTATAGTTGTTGTTATTATTATTATATTTATTATTATTATTAATATTTTTTTTTTTTGTAAATATAATATTCAAACGAAGGTCCTTTCTGATTTAATACATTTCATTTATTATTATTAATATTAAAAATGTTGCTGACCTATAGATTTAATAACATAATGTGATATCAAAATATATTTTACATTTTTCTCGCTTTCAGCGTTTTCTCCTCCTTATAACAATTAAAAAATATAGTATACTGCACCTTACTGTAAGTAAATAATGATATACGATATCATGTTTCTATAAATAAAGCTTTAACATTATAAATTTCAAGCTTATTGAAAAAGAAACAGTTTTAAAATCATAAAATTTTCAATAGCAAAAATATCCAAACGCCATCATTTTAAGAAAAATATTACGATTCCTGTTGCTATCTTTGTCTTATAATTATAAAAAAGACTTGAAAATCTGACCTTATAAGGAACTGCTAATGTATTCTGTTATGTGTTTAAAATCAAACTGATGTAAACTGTTACCTATCTTAAAATATTTTGTCAGACGATGTTTAAAAATGATTTTCTTTTTGTCTTCTGTTTCATTTTTTCTTCACCTTTGTGTGCTGAAAAATCTGATATCCTCTTTTCTTCGTCTTCTTATCTTCATTTGTTACTTTATCAACACACACACACACACACACACTCTCTCTCTCTCTCTCTCTTTCGCGCGCGCGGATACTCACTCATATAATATTAATACAAAACCTTTATAAGATCAATCAAGCTTCCTTCTGTCTTTTTTTTTTAAATGTTAAATTTGTTGCATAAACATATACATGAAAATACAGCAGGAAATAGTGTATTTGTTTTGGCGAATTTTCACTGAAAACAATTTTGAATCTGAACAAAAATTATACGTAATAAAGATGTTTTTATTTGGCCAAATAATTTCTAAATTTGCGTTTTCAAAACTTTAAAATTACAGTTTATTTAAAGTTTTGTAGTATTAATGTAGTTTAATATATTAAAGAAAGTTTCAGAATAATGATGGTATTATAAAATACAAATTTTTGGACAATTATTTGCTAGAAATATTATTATCATCATCGTCGTCGTCATCATAATCTTTATCATCACCATTATTATTATTTTATTATTATCATATTGTTGTTGTTGTTGCTGCTGCTATTGCGAAGTTAATTTACGAAATAATAATTTATTTTCCCCTAGTGCGCGATCAATTATATTTTATACAATTATATTAAAATTATTATACTAAAGGCAGTTTAAACCATAGATTAGTAGTTACCTGAATATTTATCATTCAAAATAAAAAACACATAAGACGAAACAAATATATATATTTATTTATTATAATTTTAATTCTGTTTATTGTTTATTTATTTTTATTTATTTATTTATTTATTTATTTATTGTATTTATTCTTTATATTTATTTACATTTTTTTTGAATTTTGTCCAGTGAAATTATAACACGCAGTAAAGGTAAATCTGGAGGAGAATAAAAACCAAACAAACGCAAAGAAACACGCACGTACGAAAACGCCTGTATTTAATGAAAGAAACGCAAAGGTCTCACAATGGAATTACTTTTTCTGTTTTTATTAGTTTAAACGCCATGTCGTTGTCGCCGTTGTTGCTTTTCTGATTATGATTCTCTACTAATTCGATTTTAAAAATAAAAATTTTGTTCGATGTTAATCTTCTATTGTTTTTTTTTAATTTTGGACAAACTTATTATAATTGTTATTAATTGTTTGTTTTACTGATGCATATAGAATATATATATAACTTGCATAAACATATTATTATTATTATTATTATTATTATTATTATTATTATTATTATTATTTAATGTATTATTATTATTACATGTATTATTATTATTATTATTGCTGTTATTATAAATCATTTGTTTACTAATGGACTAAAATTATATTCTTTGCATTAAGATAGTAACGACTGATATATGATTTTACTGTATTTAATTATCTTTCAGTGTGAATAAATCTTTCAGAATAGACACTTTAGTTTCCATCTTTACAAGAAATGATATTGTAAAATAAATATTCAATAAATTTATTAAAGATATTTAAAATAAAATAACTGAAACATTAAAAGGAGCTACGGCTATTTCAGTATTAAAATTACAAATGTTTTGGTAAATTAATTTGTAAATTTATAAATAAATAAATAAATAATAATAATAATAATAATAATAATAATAATAATAATAATAATAATAATAATAATAATGATAATAATAATGACGATGACGAAGATGATGATAATATAATAAACTGTTATTGTGATTAGATAGAATTATATTATATAAATATTTTTTTATAATTTAATAAAAACAAAATTTTAATAATAATAATAATAATATAAACATTTTGTTTCAGCGACAGAGATGGAATTCTAATTCACTCAAAACAAAATATAATTATGATCATTCTAAGAAAGCTAGAAATAATTTTTTCATAAACAGTTTATTTATTAAATATGAGTGTAGTTTTCTGTCTTTATTTTTATTAACTTTAATTATTTCAGACTTTACTTATAATATACGTTCATTAATGTCTTCATACAACTACTTCTACATCTGCAACAGCCACATCTACTAGCTTTACTACTGCTACCACTACTGTTACTATTAGTATTACTACTAGTTCTACCACTGCTACTACTACTACCACCATTATTATTATTATTATTATTATTATTATTATTATTATTATTGACCGATAATTTTCGGATGTTACATACGCAGAAACACATGTACACACATATAATCACATGCCCAGACACACACATACGCACACACATGCATACGCAATTATCTTTGAGAACGTATAAAATAACGTTATTAATTTTTAAATACGTTATTGTTTTTAAGCAGATAAGAGCGAGCCAAAGTTGAAAGAAAAATCTTATTAGCGTGTGTAATTTTGTGGAATAAATATTTAATTAAATTACAGAGTCTCTTTGAAGTTATTAATGAGGAAATATAATTAATTTTATTGTGAAGGAAAGAAAACATATATATTTTTTTTCTGAATCACAAAGTTGAAATAATAATAATAATAATAATAATAATAATAATAATAATAATAATAATAATAATAATAATAAAAATAATATAATAATAATAATGATAATAATGATGAAATAAAATGATGATAATGATATATTTACATTAATGTAAATACTAAATAATCAAAAAAACAAAACAAAAACAAGTATATAAAAATAATAAAACTAAATAAATATTTTCTTCAAATAGATATTTTAAACAATCAATAAAAATAACAAGAAAGAGAAAGAATTCCCCCCACACACAGACAAATAAATAAATACAAAGCAACCAAACAACCAAACAAACATATAAATAAATAAATAAATTAGTAAGTTAGTAAATAAATAAACAAATAAATTAGTAAATAAATAAATAAATAAAAACACTGAAGATGAACATTGTGTTATAGTTGAATGGTATAAAAATACTACTTTAATGGAGTGTACAATAAATTTTCAGCCAAAGGTTGCAGTTATTTGATTGTCATCGTGTAAATGTAAAACAAAAAAGTTCTAATGTATGTAAATAAGTAAGTAACTAAACAAATATATAAACAAACAAACAAACAAACAAACAAATATATAAATAAATAAATTAAATAAATTAAAATAAAATAAAATAATAGATAAATAAATAAATAAAACAAATAACAGTAATATTTCAACGTGTGAATTAAAACACAAAATTAATAAAAATTTAAACGCCGATAATAAATAAAATTAATCGACAATTAAATGTACCATTAATTTCCATTTAATACGCTTCGGTACTGTAAAGAATTCAGAGAATTAACATTAACTTTCTCATCAGACGTCCTCAGGGGAACTGCCTGCGGTTTTTAAAGTCATTGCAAGGTAATATTCTCTCTTGCACCAAACTCAAGTACCAATCGAATATGTCCAACACTCGTTCATCTCAACCTTCTTTTTCTTTTTTTTTTTTTTTTTTTTTTTATTATTATTATTTTTTAAATTCACCACAGTCGCCGTTTCGTTCGAGAGCTCGTCAATAAACCGGTATCGGTTGCAAAACGGGCACGCGCCTTTTCCCGGACAAAAACAAACATACGAGCCATTAACTAATTGAGCTGAACGTGGTTTGATGGCACATAAAGTATTCCACCCTACTTTTTTTTTTTTTTTTTTTTTTTTTTCTCCTCCGTCTTCTCTAAAGAAACTGATGAGATCGCACATGTTCTATACTTTGAAGTTTACGCCTAAATGCTTAACACGCAAAGCTTTTTCACGGTAGATAAAATCCAATAAAAAACAAAAAATAAAATATAAAAATTGAGAGGAGAAGAAAAGATGAGAGACTTTTTTCTTTTTGTGTGGCCAAAATGAGATCTACTAAGAAAATACAGTAAACTATAAGCATGAAGTAGTTGTTGCATTCTTTCTGAAAGGAAATCATACGTTTCCAATTTGTTCATTTTCTGCTTTGAATTTTCTTATTTATCAAAGAATGTTAATTTTGTTCATCTGGGAATTTTTATTTACGTGTGTGATATTTTTAATCCACAAGAGAGTGAAGATATAGAAAAAGAAGAATTATTTTTATATTTATATTTATTTATTTATTATTATTATTATTATTATTATTATTTCATCATTACTGTACGTCGCAGATAAGGCGTGTTTGCATGTGTTTATATGTTTATGTGTATGTGTGTGTTTATCTCTTAATAGCAAAGTAATATAATTATATACATATATCTTCTTGACATCACAGGAAATGTTAATTTATGTCTAACGATAAACACAGTTTAATTGCCTCGTTCTTATGTAACAGTTCAGTTAATGACTTTATTCATCATGTAAAACTAGAAACTATTAATTTTTGTTATTATTAATATATCATGTTTTATCATCATCAGAATCATTATTATTATTACTACTACTACTGCTGTTGTTGTTATTATTATTATTACTATTATTATTATCATTATTACTGCTACTACTACTACTACTACTACTACTACTACTACTACTACTACTATTACTACTACTATTACTACTATATAAAATGCTCATTTGTTATTCTGCTTATACTGCCCAGTGTCCTACACATAACAATTATAACGATTATCATCACTGTTATCTTCATAAATAATTAATAATATTTTAATGGTAAATAGTAAATACGGCCTGTTGTTCTTTTTATATTTAATTTTATAATTACTACTTTTACAATATCCGCTTACTTTTACTTCTGTTTCTGTTACAAGTGTTGTTGTTATTTCTCATACTCTCACTAAATAATACTGCTGTTAATATTATTATTGCTGTTGTTGTTATGACAACTAATATCATCCTTGATATTTTAATTATTAATACTGCACTACTGTTATTTTGTGCAATCCTAATTTATTTATTGCCCATTTTATTTTTGCAATTTGTCCTAAATATTGATATATAAATTATGATTATTATCTCTGTTGTTGCTATTATTATTATTATTGTTATCATCATTAGCCATTATTATTCTATTATTATTAATTTTCCATTATATTGT
>CM022670.1:18544197-18601697 GCA_012295275.1 Chrysomallon squamiferum
TAGCAACAATAATAATAATAATAAAAACATTTTATAATTTAAGGCTGCATGCATATATTGTCCTAATTCAAACATATTCTGTGTTTTATAGTTATAAATAACCAGAGACTTGATGTTTAGGTGGTTTAATTATACTTTTTATAGGTTCATGCTCAAGGCGCCAACAGAGGAAACTTTAATTAAAAATTAATAATGGAAAACAAAAGAATATCCTAACTTTTTCATTTTGAAACTGTTTTAATTAAGTAAGAGTCAGGCAGATGCACATAATTGTCAAGATGAAGAAAAAAAAAAAAAAAATTTTTTTTTTTTTATCAAAAATTATAAATAATTAAGTTAAATTTTTCTCTTAGCTTTTCTTTTGTATATATTTCCTTTGCTCTGCTAGGTAACAGTATTTTTACATAATTATTATTAATTTATTTTCTTTTTAAAGGTAAAAAAGTAGTTTATATTACAGTATATATTTATTATAATTACATTTAATACTTTAAGTAGTTAATATTAAATATATAAATCTGTATATTATATTAAATTACAAAAGTTAAAGTTATCTTTTAATAAACAAATAAATATATCTTAGTGAAATGTATATATATATTTAAATATTTAAATTTTCTTTTAATTGTGGATTTTAATATAATAATAATAATGATAATAACAATAGTAATAATAACTGTAATAGTATTAATAATAATATTAACAGCAGCAACAACAACAGTAATAAATTCATAAATAAATAAATGTATGAATGAACAAACGAATAAATGAATATTTAAAACTGTCGGATAAAATCATCCCGTTTTTATAAAGTTAATATTAGATGTATTTTGTTGCTGTCGTTGTTATTGTTGTTGTTGTTGTTTATTACGCTCCATTCAGAACAGTTATTCACTTTACAGGACAGAACTATGAAATATAACAAGAAATCCCTTATAATTTTGCATATATAGAATGAATCATACCTAAACATTTATTTTCTTATTTTCAACGTTATATCTCAATTTATTAATAAACAAACAAATAAATAAATATGAAATTTTCGTATATATGTGTGTGTGTATGTATTTTGTGTGTGTGTGTGTGTGTGTGTGTAAATTCACAAACACTAACATACATACATATGTAGATATATAATATTTTATATAAAGAATGAATGAATAAATAAAATGTATTAACGATACATCGGCAAGACATTATTTCTTATCTTGCAGACATGTTAATAAATCTGTTTAAGATTTAAATTACAACGCATGGTGCAAAAACAGATGATATTATGTTTAAATACAAGCGCACCAATTTTAAGCTGTGTTCTATATTTTTCACCTCAAGTTTGTGTATCCTTGATAATTAATGAAAGTAGGTAAATTGTTATTTTTTTAGGTCAAAACTTCCTGGTTCACGAATACAGATTTTAACCTGGAGGTATGTATATAAATATATGTATATTTCGAGAAATAATAATAATAATAATTAATAATGATGATGATGATGATGATGGTAATAATAATAATAATAATAATAATAACAACAATAATAACCAATAATAATAATAATAATATGTTAACTGTGGTAGTAATAATAGTAGTCGTACTAGAAATAGTATAAATTAATAATCATAGTAGTTATAGAATAAATATTACTAATCACATAATAATTGTTGTAGCAACAGTAATAATAGTGTTGTTAATAATATAATAATACTGATGTTTTTTAGTGATAACAGTATTTGTTATTTTAGGTAACTGTTATTTATAATATATTTTATTTTAAACAGAGAAATGCAGATATTTTGTATAAATATTTTAATTACTGTTGTTATTATTATTATTATTATTGCTGTTGTTATTTTTATTATGATTTTATTATTATTTATTATTATTATTATTGTCATCATTATTGTCATTATCATTTATATTATTATTGTTACTGACATTGTAATTAACTAATGATGTATCAACTATGTTCACAAACTTAACTTTTGACATGAATGATATATCTCATTACTCATTATTTCTGAATATTTTGTAAAACATGAATGAACTTTTCGTATAAAATGTATTTTTCTATCTACAATGACTAATTATGATTGATTAAGGGATTTATGATAAATTAGTTGCGTGCTTGTCAACTTTTATATTAAATCTATTTGAAAAAAATATTTGTATGGAATTGTTTAAATTATTTAATAGTTTACATTAAAAGTAGAAAACATTGTTTTTCTTAACGTTTTTGTTTGGTTTTATTATTTTAAATTGTTTTGTTTCTATTCCGCTGTGTGTTGTTCTTGGTAATATTTTGCAATTGAGTATTTTCAGAATGGTTGGCGGTTTATTATTATCATTATTATTATTATTATTCTTAGTGTTGTTGTTGTGATTATTAATGTTATTGCTATTTTCTATTAAACATTTTAAAAACCTAAACCAGTTTTTATTATTATTATTAATATTATTGCTGTTGTTGTTTCTGTTGTCGTCGTTGTTGTTGTTGAACTGAAATGATTTATATTTTTATACATTTCCCTGACAGCTCTGTTAACACGGAAAGGTGATAGTTTCTTATTACGAGTATTTGTTGATACTTGAGTTTGTGTTTTCTGTGTGTGTTTTTCACGTCTCTACAACCAAGCCATCTGGCTAGTTTTATTTTCTGAAGTTACGAACTTTGCTCTAAGAATTCAGTTAATTCGAACTTTCTCAGAACAAAGATAAATAAACGTTGTCTGAAATCTCAACGATAAACGTCAACTTGGGTGACACCTTAACACTAACTTACAGTCAGTGTGCCGCATTTGCTCAAATATCAAAACATGTTCACGGATTTCATTTAATTTTTTTTTTATTATTTATTTATTTATTTATTATTTTTATTTATTTTATTTATTTTATTTATTTAGTTTTTTCTTTAATAAATTTTTAGCACCAAGACTAAAATGGTTAATTTCTTTTCTTTTCCTTTTTATTATTTATTATTGTATTTTTCTTTTATTGTATTAACTAACAGATATATATGCACACAATGTATATATATATATATATATATATATATATAGATATATTGTATTAATTAATATATATGTATATGTACAGAATGTAAACCTATGTTTAATGCGGGATAAATATATTAACTGTTAAAAAAGAGAAATGTTTTTTTTTTTTTTTTTTTTTTTTTTTTTTTACTCCCATAATAAAATTATTATCTTCTATTTTTATTATTTATTTATTTGTTTTATTTATTTAGTTATTTATTATTATTAAAGTGGTTAAAAAAGAGAAAAAATCACTTTGCTACTTTTACGTTTAATACATTCACATAAATACAGACACAAGTTTACAGTTTTGACAAGAATATTTTAAAACTTAATGATTTACACAAAACAAAATAATAATAAACATTATGACCAGTTTGTCACAGCGGAAATGAGATATGTTTGTGTCATTTTTAAATACACGTATCTTTGGATATGCTTTCTTTGTTTTTTTAGTCAACTTCTTTTTTCCAAGGCAAATAAATACGTAGTATGCATGTAGACAAAAATATCCTACATGTAAAAAAGTACTTAAATACCTATTCATCGAGGGTTGTTTTTTTTTTCTCTTTTCTCTTTGTAATAAAATTATTAATAATTTATATATATTATTTTTCATCACTTGAAAATAAATTTCAAAATCCTGAAAACATAACCCTGGTATTAAATCCAGTCCATATCGTTGAGTTTTTAAAATTTGAAAATTTCACTTCCTCAATAGTAGTCTTATTTATTCACTTACCGTTAGCGTCACACGAGTAGAAGTTTGTAAATTAATCCCATCATTAAAGAAGGAAAAGAAGAAGAAATAAAATACGTGTTGTTGTTTTTCTTTTTTTTTTCTTTTTTTTTTAACGTCACATGGTGTCTGTCGTGTGTAATCAAAGTTTGTCCAGACTTCTCGGGTTGGTAAGCAATTCGCGTAGTATCCGCCACACTTGTTTGGCTGCGTTATCCATCGCCGACGTAGATTTTCCTTTGAACAGGTCCACGTTTGGCAGAAAATAGTGCGGACATCGCCTGTTCTGGAGACACGAGATCAGCTGTAGGAGGATTCCGTTGATACGGTCTCCTAGGCAGGTGTCGTCCCACTCGACCTCTCTCGGGTGTTTCTCACATTCGTACAACAGCAGGGTCTTCATGTGGTAACACATTATCGGCTGGCCCGGCTGGTCCAAGTGGCGGTCCCGCAGAGCTTTGAGGATGCTGAGGCATTTTCTGCGACAGCCTCCATACAGCAGTCGATCCTCCGCATACCTGAAACTCATAACCCAAGCGTCCCCTTCCGCGGCCGACTGTTTATCTTTCATGTATATGCTTTCCTTTGACAGCAAGTCAAAGCCTTCTGTTTTCACTTCGGCTACTAAGTTAGGGTTGGGCCAGGGCACGTGGGGTATGGGCCAGTGTGCCGCCGATCTACACCAAATCCCGCCACACCTGAAAGCAGGCGTGATTTGGACCACGTAACGTTCTTTGATTCTGAGTTTGACTTCTGTGGTGTCTGGAATCATCTTGACAACATCACGGTAACTACATTTGTCCACGGCTTGAGCAACAAGAGTCTGAAATCGGGATCGGATCTTTCTCGCAGACAAGTATCCCGAAGCCGTAATGAATTCCACCCATAACGACATAGACCGTTTTCTACCGTCACTTAGTTTTAACACAGCACAACCAGGTATCGTCCCGTCGTCCACGAAATTGAACACTCCCATCTGGTTGAGGTAAAGAACCACCTCGAATTCCGTGGGTGACACCACTTCGAGTCCCTCGTACCTGGAGTTCACCTCGGTTAACGACGAGATGAAGCGTGGCTCCTGCACCTCCACCTCCTTGAGAACGTCCTGAACCACTTTGCACACTTCGCGAATAGTCTTGTTGATGTTTCCTTTACGGGTGGATACCCGCTCATTGTAGTATTTATTCAGCTGAAAAAGCAGTTTAGACTGAGCTGCCATCATGTCGGGACCAGATCCTTCTAGGAGCATCTTAAAAACTGATAGAAGTTTAGAAATAATAAATATATATGTATCTTTTGAATGCTGTCTTTTCAGAATCTACGTTTTGATGAAACAGGTAAGCTTTGTTACACTAAGTAGCCAGGCCAGGATGCTAACTCTGGCACGATTTGTTTACAGTTTACGAAGAGGCAGTCATCCACAAAACTCACAACAACACTCAGGTTGCAGACACTGGTTTATCCTGTTAGTCTGAACATTGTTTGTATGTTATCCCAGTAAAAGAATGGCTGACCAAAGACAGGTACGTTGTTCTCTATTCACTTGCTACTATACAGCACAATTCGCCGTGTCCTCATTATGATTGTCTCAACAGTATTTATTAAGTCTCAAGTACTGCGAATAGCCTCGCTGTGTCATCAGTGCCAGTCGCCTGTCATTCACCAGCACAGTGGGCGTTTACTGCTACAAACTATCCTCAGACATACACCAGTCAAACATCTCCACTTCAGTTTGATCTTTAACGAGGCAGTAGTGAAATTCGATCAAAAGTGTGCTTCTTGTGGCAATGAACATCGCATCCAATTGTAATTCGACTCCGCCTTCACATCCACGAAGCTCCTCCTTCGCATAGTTTGTCTCCGCCTCTCTCATCAAAGCCAAATTAGTGTTCTCGCTGTGTTCGTAGTTCCGGATCACCGCTCTTCACTTAGTTTATCCACAAACGACACTTTTCGTCCACGGCTCTATCTGTCGGCGGCACTAAAATACTTACAAAAAGGTTTTCCCTGGATTCTGCTTCTTTCTGGTTTTGCTTAAAAAAAAAAAAAAAAAAAAGAAAAAAAAAAAGAAAAAAAAAAGGTTAGAGTGCTTTCCGATGTTGCGAATTAACGTAGTTACGTGTATTTCTGTTGATGTGGAAATCGTGTTAAGCTGCAGCGACGTTTTCAAGCATCTTGTCAACTTGTGATGTATCCTTGCAACGTTCTGGAAGCTACTTTCAAACCAATAATATTATTCTACTTTTCATGGTTATAATTTTGTTTCCTCCTGGCTCTGTGGTATTCATAATAATCACTTTTTTCTTCTCCTTTTTAGTTATTATTACTGTTATTATCATTACTATTACTAATATCACGATTTATTTCCATGTTTTATTATTTTGATTATTATTATTATTATTATTATTTTTATTTTTATTTCAAGTAGAAAAATGATGTCGCTTTAAGTAATTATAGTTTTCTATTATTTAATTTTTTTTTTTTAAAATAGAGAGAAATGGTTAAAATAAAAAAAATGTTGGCAAAATTAAAAGAAATAAACATAATTATTGTTATAATTTGTTGTAATTTGTCGGTTAATAATAATAATAATATGTTTATGCAAATTATATATATTCTATATGCATCAGTATAACAAACAATTAATAAAATTATAACAAATTAAGAAAAATTACATCAATGTCAAAACTCAATAAGCTGATAATTCATTACGAAACAAGAGAAGATAAAACTAAAACAATATAAAAGCATTGTTTTATTATTCTTACAATTATAATAATTATTTACTATTACAATAATACGATACAAACACTACAAACACTACAAACACTACATAAAGACTACATTTCGAAGAACATCTGCTGTTAGTTTTCTTTCCCATACGGAAAACGTGAAAGTAATTTTCAACTGGTAATTCTTCGCATGCTCAAACTCGGCAACCATTCATAACATTACAAATACGAGCAGCGTCGTTTTCACGTGATGGTCCTCGGACTTCATCGGACGCTGCATACCGTCAAGAAAAAAAAAAAATTAAATAAAATTAAAAAAACTGTTTTATCACGACCAACGGATTGGACTAAGACGAGAAATAACAAACAAGGACCCATGTAGGAAAATATGTTTGTGGGTTCGGTAGTCGTCTGCCAGAAGATTTTGTTTTGATCCCGTCAATTAAAGGAGCGTACATAACGTACTTCGTATATCCCATACGGCGCCGGCTCGTTCGGTCGAGTGGGTCGGAGCTGGCTGATCTGTCAACACGGGCAGCAGTGGGGCAGGGCGCCGAGTGAGGGCCCCCAGCTCTTATTTCAACATGAAACAAACCAATAGAAAAATAGATTTGCACTCGTTAAAGTTTTGTTCAGTGTATGTTAAATGTTTTCTTTTTCTTTCTTTTTTCTTCTTATTCTTCTACTTTTTTTTTTTTTTTTTTTTTTTTTTTCCTTTTTGTTCTTCTTTGTTTTCTTTTTTTCTTTCTTTTTATTTTGTATGTTTTATCACATTCAGATGTGCCATATTTTGTTACAAGTTTAATTCTGACGATTTTTAAATTTTTTTTTCTCTCTCCCTTTTATCTCTTTTTCTTGTATGAAATGAGGGTTATTACAAAAACTGTGGTAGATAATTTTGTTTCCCAACCACCCATGTAGCTGTTGTTGAGAAAAATTGTTTGACTGACAGACAAATATTACACACACATTTGAAGTTAATAATAATAATAAAGAAAAGTTCTTTTAGCTGTCCGCTTTCACAGCATCACTGAAATGTGTATATATAATTACTGATACTTAGATACGATCAAATAAAACATATATAAATATACAGTCATTAGAATATTAATGTATAATAGCATAAATAATTTATTCGTAAATAGATGTAAAAAAAAAAAAAAAAGGAGGTGAATAAATTAAGGAAAATACAAACCTTTGTAGTGGACTAAATGAGATGAATTTCACAGAGGTAAAGTACTTGTGCAAACTGAGAGAGAGAGAGAGAGAGAGAGAGAGAGAGAGAGAGAGAGAGAGAGAGAGAGAGAGAGAGAGAGAGAGAGAGAGAGAGAGAGAGAGAGAGAGAGAGAGAGAGCAAAAATAAGAAGCTGACAAAAATAAATATGCCATAACACAGAAGAAAAATCCCAGATGTTATAATGGAAATTGAAATTTGAAAGTACAACCAATTTTCACTGATAGCAGAAAACCAAAGGTCGTGAAATGTATCTTTTGCCTCGTTGATGACTGCAGTCTCTGAAAGACGGTGTTGGTTTCAGAAACATACGGGATCTCGTCCCGCTAGTGACATTCCTGTTATTGCTAGTGAAAGGTGTGTGTGAAACCAAACTGAATACGAGACGAAATGTTTGAAAGAACGTCATGTTTTTAACAAGATTTTTGTAATTGTCGATGGAAGTGTTTTTCTTGGGTTTTTTTCTGAATTGATACTTAAAAGAGGTATTTCTGTGTGCATTTTTTGTGATGATGGGTGGTACATGTATTCGTGTATAATGTACATGGGGGAAGATTTAGTTTGACAAATGACATTTTCAATTAGCGTTTTTCTTGCTTTTAATTAAAGGTTTACATTTTCAGGTATCCCTTTTCCTTCTTTCTTTCGTTCTTTTTACGCATCTTCTTCCTCGGTTTTTCCCTTTCTCTTTCTTTATTTGATTCCAAATTACTAGCCTGTGGTAAATATATATATATATATATAAAACAGAATTTAATATTTCATTTTAAAGCTAAAAGTTGTTACGTTTAGTTTATTAGCCGTGGGAATAAAACTGACAAATAAATAAATAGATAAATAAACAAATAAACAAAGAAATAAACAATGAAACAAACAAACAAACAAACAAGAAAACAAAATAAACAAACAAACAAACAAACAAATAAATAAATAAGAAAAGAAAATGATCGATTCATTCATACATGTACATATATGCGGGTGTTTAAATTTGATCCATCTATGCATATACGAGTATGTATGTGTGTGTGTGTTTTAGAATAATGGTATTTACTGATGTGTTTGTATATATATATATATATATATATACACATCATACACGTAAAGAAAATATTTATGTATTTTAAAAATATATACTTATAAAGTTCTGTGAACTTCTGATTGCCGGGTAAACTGAATTAATTTTACTCATATAATGTAAAATACTTAAAAAATAAAATAGAGTCAAATAAAATAAAAAAAAATTAAAAAAAATAAAAAAAAAAAAAAAATAAAATAAAAATATATAAAATAAAATAAAATAAAATAATAATAACAAAAAAAAAAAAATAATAATAAAAAAAGCAAAAGAAAAATTATTTAAAATAAAATTGAAATAAGAATTATAAATAAATAAACAAAAAATAATCAAATAAATAAATAAATAAGCAACAATTACAGTAACAATAACGACATTAATAATAATAATATTAACAATAATAGGAGTAATATATATTCTGTTTAAATAACAAATTAATTAAATAACTCTTGTATAAAAATACTTTTAAAATGATTTGTAAATGATCTACATATGGTCTGCTTTATAAATAATTTAATTTGTATAATCTGTGAAATTACTGGGTGTAGGAAATAATGGAACTGGAAAAAATGGCACCGGAAAAAAAAAGGCACCATGAAAACATGGCACCCGGAAAAAATGCATAGTGACATTTCTCCAAGGTGCCATTCTTTCGAGGTGCCTTTTTCCGGTGCCATTTTTCCGGGCCATTTTTTCCGTACCCCAAATTTATTATACAGTTATTTCATTATTATTGTTATTATCATCATCATCATCATCATCATCATTATCATTATATTATTATTATTATTATTAATATTACTATTAACAACTCGTCATGTCATAATAAAGTTGCAAAGCTGCAAATCAGTATTTTCGCATTATAATCATAAATTTTAACAATAAATTTTAACTTCTAAAGAATATCTTCACATGATAATAATATAAATATTTTTATATTATTTTAAAAAAAAAAAAAAACCTTCAAAATTTCAAAGACATAATTCTAATACAAAATAAAAATATTAAAAACTTCAAAGATATATTTCTAATACAAAATAAAATTTTAAAAAACTTCAAAGGTGTATTTTTATGTCATACTAAACTTTTGAAAACTTCAAAGGAGCTATTACGTGTTTGGGAAGAAACACGATGCGTGTATACAGCTCTTCAATACATCACTGCAATTTGCCTCCCTATCTTATCTGATGACCGGCCATTAAAGAACGATGATTGTTTTAATGAAGTCTACGGTGCGCGTCCCACGGGCCGGTCTCTCTTTAACCGTGTTATGGCTTCCGTTGTCTGTGATCCCTTCTACGGTATCACCACCTATCTCTGCTGCAGATTAGCTCCCTTCTCACAAATGGAAAGAAATTGGAGTGTGAAAGCTTTCTGACATAACACCAATTACCGATTTTCTGATCTCGGCTCGGGCAAACGTACTTAATCTAAATAATGTTCAATTAGCCCGCGCTTGCAGTCCATGTTATCCCGATTCCGCCAGAGGGCGTTATGGTCCACTTGAAACAAGCTTCGATTGTCATGTTTGGCACTGGCAGATAGAGCGAGATTTATACCAGCTTCATGTTTAGATAAAAATAAATCATTCTTAATCATTTAAAAGCAATGTGTAGATTTTACCTGTTGGTAAAATCGTCTTTGAAATCTGGGTCTGAGTATTCTCAGTAGTCTGTCTTAATAGTTCTCTCGGTCATCAGAGACATCTGGCTACATCATGCCATTGATTTTTATAAACCAGTGGTTGGTTCCTTGATGCATAATGAGAACATCGTTATTAACATAATTATCATCATTATTATCATTATCCCCCTCCTCCTCCTCAATATCACCATTATCTTAATCACAGTTACCTTGGCTACGGTCATCAACTGATCTTTTGGAGCATATTTATTTATTTATTTATTTATTTATTTATTTATTTATTTATCAGCTGATGACTACGGTTATAATCAAAACAAAAATAAACAAGAAAGCAGCAAAAAGAACAATAACAACAACAACAACCGTAGCAGCAGTAATTCTCTTATTAACGAAGTAGTAGTAGTTATATTATAGATAATGCAAGTAGTTCCTATGAAGTAGAAATATATATCCAGTGTTATATCAGTTTATTTATTTAATATTTTGATAGCGGAAGGCATACACTGAATATTTTGTTTACACAGAAGCAAGTTCATTACACGTTTATAAAGAACCCTCCTACTCTATACTGGAGTAAGAAGTGTCATCTTCTCAGACTGTTGAATAAACCAAGTGACAAGTTGATGAAGCTTTAGTCTAAGAGACAGACTCGGAAATGAGCTAACACAATGACGTTCATGGGTGGGCTACTAACTGCTTCTATAGATCCCCTCTTGATCCACCCTCGAGGATTATTTCTGTTGTCTGCAGAGAAACGAGAATAAAGCCCGTGTAAGGCTTATCAATTATACACTGCATGATTTGCTATTGTTATGCTGTAATAAGGCAGCCGATATGGCAAAAGCACAGACAACATGGCGGAACGCAGACGATAATCGCACGTCATTCATGCATCACAATTATTGACATAAATATTTTAATATAACATTTTTTTTTTTTTTTTCTTTTGAAACAGATTATTGTACATTTTGGGTGAATGTCACGCCTGAATTTCTTATCATGTAAGTCGTGAATTAATAATGAAATGCAACACGGTTATAAATTCAAATTAGGATACAATTTTATATCATTTTAAAGTTCTGGTCGCTTCAAGGAATGTGTATTTCTATTGAATTCTGTAAAAGGAAGACTTCTAATTCATATATCTATGTCTGTTTTGTAAGAGAATCTTTTAAAACGTACCAAATAAAGTTTATTTTTAAAAATCAAATATTTCTAACACAGCGAATAAGTCAATGTTTTTGGGGTGTTTTTTTTTTTTTTTAAAGTCTTTAAATAAAAATGAATTTATTATAACGAAGATAGCATTTATACCGTGCTTCATTAATGATAAAAAATGATAAAAAATTAAATAAATTGTTTAATGCGAATTATGAAAGGCCATAATCAGTTATAATTATTTAGTTTATATATATATATATAACCATGAAGGAGAATTAATAATAATAATAATAATAATAATAATAATAATAATAATAATAATAATTTTAAAAACTGTATATATTGTATATATTCTGTTTAAATAATAAATTAATTTATACAAAAAGCAAACCATACATTTTTGATGCGACTTAAATGATCCTCTTATTGTTTGCTTTACAAATAATTTAATTCATTACATTTTCAGTTCTTCTTCTTATTATTATTTTTTGTTTTTGTTGTTGTTATTATTATTATTATTATTATTATTATTATTATTATTATTATTATAAAAATAATAATAAGAAGAGAAATAATAAGAAAGAGAAAAAAAGCAGATATTAAGACACAAGCCAGACCTTTACTGAGGCCACAAAATAACTGAGATAATGTAAAAAGTAAAAATAAAGAAAGAGAAGACAATTTGTCTCGAAACTTCTTCAGTCCATAACTGTCAGAGTGAATTGAAGAAAACACTTTTCAAATGTCTAGTGTCTAACCAGCTCAGCGAATCCTCAAACAATTGTATAAGGATAATTAAATTTAGAGAAATGAATATCCAAATACGGCGGTCGCACTGAGGCGGGTGTTCCCCTAGGAATGTTTATTAACTTAGTCGGAGAAGACTGCTGGACAGACCGCGGCAGCGTTTCGTCGCTTTAATTCGATCATTTCTCCATTAGTGTGATAGCCGATGCTTTTCTTGCTGTAGAATTATGGAAATTTATGTAATGGAAAAAAAAAAAAAAGTCGATGGCAAGTGAGCATTGACACGACCCGAGGGAAATATTCTGTGATTTTGAAGTGGGGAAGCTCAGCCTTGTGTAAAGCGTCAAGCATTTTGTATTAAGTATTTCAGTTTGTTAAAAATTGTTTTGTTTTTTTTGTTTTGTTTTTTTATAAGTTTGGTTTGGATAAACAAATGTTACTAAATATTTCATTAAGGTTGATTCTTTTATTATTGTTTCAGAAAGACACATTTTTAGTTTTGCAAATCGTTATCTGTTAATATAGAAAAATGTACAAACACTTATTGACCAATCAAATTACGTACTAATAAATTTATTTTAAAAATCGTGAAAATAATATTTTGGCAAGTTTTCTCAATGTTACTTAAAATATGTGATTCTCAAAGTGAAAATGAAAGATATTTATTTTTACTTCATTTTCAGTTTTATATATTTATTTATATATAATTCGTTAATATAATGAATTAAAATAATGGCAAAGTAATAATTAAATAAATATATACTATAAATATATGAGTAAATATATAAATAAATACACAAATAAATACAAGGAAAACAATAATACATAAATGATTAATGGATGAATATATATATATATATATATATAGATATATATGTATACATACATATTTATCTCTCTCTCTCTCTCTCTCTCTCTCTCTCTCTCTATATATATATATATATATATATATATATATATATATATATAAATATTCTGAGAAAATAACTGCATTGGAAATATAAAATAATATAGCGACATTGGTGAGTTATAAATATTAAATATATTATTTTCAAAACATTTTTAGAAATATTAAAAACTAACCGTCTCATTAAATGGCATTAATACTTAAATAAATAAGTAAAATGAACTGATAGCTATTTATGAAGATAAATAATAGCAAATAACAAATATAATTAAATTTTATGTGTAAAAAAAAAAAAATTAATAGAAATAATAAAATAATAAATTAAGTGATTAAAAGAATAAATGAGTAAATAAATAAACAAACAAACAAATAAATAAATAAACAAACATAAATAAAGAATATCCGCTTTTTGTATATTTTACCCATTAAGTAAAAAACTGAATGTTTTTTTTTTTTTTTTTTTAAATAATATTGTTTAATTTCAAATGACATTACAAAAACTAACTAATAAGTAACATTGATATCTATTCACGGTTTAAAGCAAGTCTGTAACGAAGACAATATCTGAGAAAACTGAGCTGTCTGTCCATGCATTCATTAACATATTAAAACATCATTCAGACAAAGAATGTAGTGACTTTGATCGTGAACTCATATTCCATTACTGGATGTGATCCGAGAACCTGCTAGACTTCATTACGATTGTTTTTTAACCACACGTCATGGTGACTGATGAACTGCGCTTTGTATTAGACAGCAGACATCTTGTTCAATAGTTGTGTCTACCTGTATCCGATTAATCCGGGATTAAGTCCGTAAGCGGAACGCACGGCCAAGTGGTTGATCTGAAAATGCATACCCGTGATCTGTCTTGTTAATCAGTAATGGCGGGAGAAGATGCAAGTTAGGACCAGTCAATAGTGCGAGGTTGGTGGGTGGCTTCAGTGTGTGTAAAAACAAACTGAAGTTTTGTTGGTTTTGAAAATTACAGGAAATTACGTTAAAAAGTTTTCTGAAATTCGTCTGGTATGAATATGAATGAATGAATGAACGAACGAACGAACGAATGAATGAATGAATGAACAAAAATCAAATAAATGGTAAATAAGTATCACTAAATAATAACATCAGCATAAATTATTGCAATAACAACGACGACAGTGACGGAAACAACAACTATAGCAACGCAATAAATAAAGAAATAAAACAGAAATAAAACTGAAATTTAAAATTAATTTCCTTAATTTTGTAGAAAAAAAAAAAAAAATCATAAAAGAAAGAGGTTATAAACAATTTTCAAATTAATCTCGAGGCAATCCTAAATAACACTGATTTAAAAATAAAAATAAAATAATTTCTAAAATTAAAAAAAAAAATTAAAATTAAAAATTAAAAAAAGAAGCGTATCTGATGCAATCTCAATAAAGAATTACCTCTAGCGGTTTTATTAATAAATAAATCTAAAAAATACTTGAATTTTTTTTTCTTTAATGTAATCTGTTCGTAACTGTAATTCCGCCCCGGCTCCGCGCGTGATTCCGCCTCTGACGTACATTGACCGATCGGCCTGTTGAACCAATAAGCCAGTGATCAATCTTGGCACGAGCTTTGAGTTTTGAAATAACTTATAAAACTTCATTATGTAAGCAGCGTCAGTCCGGTTACAAATAATTACCCGCGCGTACCTGTGTTAGTCAGCGGACATGTCATAATGTTCTACTACCATACGTCTAAATAAAACTATGACCACGCGCTGAATTGATTATGACATAATGAAAATCTGTATATGTATATTTAGGTTGGGTAATTGAGAGGTTGGAATGACGGAATAACGGGTGGACGGAGTGAGTGACATTATTAATAAATGATTTGATTTAAAAGTTGTAATGAAACAGACGAATTGATAAGCAAGTAAAATTGACAGAGGAAATTAAAGCGAGAGAGAAGAGAGAGAGAGAGAGAGAGAGAGAGAGAGAGAGAGGTTATGCGAGAAATATTTGAATACAATTTAAAGAAAGGAGTAGGAAAACCAAAAAATACAGACATTTACTTTTTTTTTTTTTTTTTTTTTGATGTTAGTATACTAAAACAGAAACATTATTTCAGCTACACACGAAAATTGATATATTTTATATTACATTAAAGCCTGATGTGTGTATGTATGTATATATGAATGAATATATACATGCACGTAAATTACATCTGTTTACGTGTGCATGTATGTGTGCACTGTGTTTATGCATTTATGTTTATTTTGTTAGTAATTTAATTTTTCCAAAAAAAACAAAATAAAAATACAACATTCTTAAACAGTGACTAAATCAAAATGTGCCTCACGAAATCCTAACCTCACTCAAGCCGTCGAGACTAATAAAAAGAATAATGTGCATAAACGTTTAAAGTGGAATTAAATCAGCTATTTATCGGCATTTTGTTAATCTACCGTAGGGTACTGGATACCCGCAATTAAATCTCAGCTTGTCGTCATGCCAAACGTTGCGTTTATCACAGTTGTCTTCCCTAGGCTAATATCGAACAGGTGGAATGGCGATGTAGATTTATAGAAAAAACTATTTCGTTAATTTGTCATATATTACCAAGATTAAATTTGAATGCGGTAGCTTGCTGCACTGGCATTATGTAAAAAAATAACAAAAAAAAATAAAAATAACAAAATAAAAAAAAAATAATAATAATAAAAAAAAAAAAAAAGAGAAAATAAAAGAAAGAAAGATTTAAGAAAATAAAGAAGAGCTCGAGTAAAGGCAGAAAAAGATTTAAAAAAAAAGTCAGACTAGATGTTATTTTACGAATACATACTTAAACATTA
The DNA here is from genome assembly GCA_012295275.1 of Chrysomallon squamiferum. Taxonomy (NCBI): domain Eukaryota; kingdom Metazoa; phylum Mollusca; class Gastropoda; order Neomphalida; family Peltospiridae; genus Chrysomallon; species Chrysomallon squamiferum. The sequence goes on from CM022670.1 coordinate 18,560,298, forward strand.
TAAATAAATAAAGATCAATGTCTATGTTTGTATGTTTGTATGTATGTATGTATGTATGTCTATGATGTACGTATATATATGTTTGTTACGTATGTAGGTTTGTGTATATATATATATATATATGTGTGTGTGCGTATTTATGTATGTATGTAGCTATTTATGTATGTATTTATGAATATACGTATATGTATATGTGCGTATTGTATATTTGAAAGAAAAAAAATTATCTTTTTCTGTATACGGATGTCTCTGTGCGTGACCTGACTTTCTTAAATAAATAAATTTAAAAAAAAAAAAAAAAAAAATTTAAAAAAAATGGAAAGAAAAACTAAGCTAAATCCTTCCATGTCTACTTTTCTTTAAAAAATGATCCCATTACTTTATACTTCATGCATCTTAGACAGGATGACATGACACAATGACAGACAGACGGATGGAATTTTGATCTCTTTTGAAAACGTACACAGAAAACAATTGTTTTAATTGTTTGGGTTTTTTTTTTCAAGTGCTGGTTACTTCGTGACAAAATGAATTATAGTCATGTCAGTAAAAACCGCTTGGCCGGTGGTCATCTGTCGGACAAAGGCTATTTCTTGGAATGTACAAATTAATTACTGTCGAGATATGTTAGCCAGGAGTTGAAATAGGGAAACAGTAAATAAAATAAAACAGAATAAACATTTAATTAAAATAAATAGTTAGTAGAACGACATTACAAATATCACACCCTCCTAAAATAAAAATAAAAATAAAAAAATATATTAAATTTCAGGACGATCAAAGAAAATACAACTAAATAACTAAACGAATTTCATGCTTAAACAAAAGCTGATTATCCACCAATCATGTTCTTTTTATAATTTTCTGCTGGATTGAATCGCGATAACAAAATGGCTGACGAAACCTCTTGAGATTCGTTTTGATCAACAAAAATAATCCGTTTTCCACATTTCACTACTCTGTCAGCGAAGCTTGAAATTGTGGTAAAAATGATGATGCTTTGAATCTGTGACATATGCGGATCCAGGGTTGCAGGCACAGAGTTGATGAAGATATGGTTGTGAGTCTTATTAAGAAAACTACTACTAATAAAAATAACAAAAATAATAAAACCATTATGATGATGATGATGGTTACATGACAGATATAACAACTGTTATATGAGGCGAAATAGTTATTATTAATACTACTACAACTACCATCGCCACCACTAATACTGTTACTATCTTCTACCTATTACCACTACAGCTGCTGTTGCTGTCGGAAAATTGTTTTATAAAAATTATTTTCATTCTGTGATAAATTAATAATATTTTCTATCTGATTATTATTATTATTATTGGTAGTAGTAGGTGTAGTAGTAGTATCTCTTATTTTTATTTATCTATTTTATTTATTTTATACTCTTTTTGACAATTTTTTATATATTTTTGTATAATATTTATTACTGGAAAAATCTTAAAGAAGAAAAAAAAAATGTCCTGCTTAATAGAATGCTAATATATTAATTTGCTTATCTCCTGTCGTCTATCAACAGTTGAAAGCAGACGTGCTTTTCAAGGTCAGATAGAACGTGACACTAAATGGCAGACATTTCATAATTATTTTTATCGCGCTCACATCATTCGACGCCTTAAAAAATATATGTTTTGTTAATTAGTTTATTAAGAAAAATACACACTTGTTCACCCAAAACAAACAGAAATCGCAAAGAAAACAAACACTAAGAAAAAAAAAAATACAAAACTAGAATAAAAATAGAACAAATATACAAAAATAAATAAATTAATTAATATTAAATAAATGATAGGTAATGAAATAAAAATAAAAAATAAAATAAAGAATGATAGAATTAAACCATAAAAACAATGTAATTATTATTTAAAAATATTTTTTTGTTTATTTATTAATATTATTTTTAATTTTGTTTAAGTAATAAATATTAAGATTAAATTAAATTACAAACATTTTAGAAATAAATCGTATTGCAAGAAGAAAAAAGTAATTAATATTTTGGAAAATCTGTATTTAAATCAGAAATATAGTCTTTTTCATAATATCCTCTTGTTACTTAATTTATTTTCAAACCTCTGCACGCTTTTTGTGAACTACTTAATAATAATAATTACAATAACAAATAACATAAAAATAAAAACAACACGAATAATAATAATAACAACAATATATTAATAAAAAGAAAAATGTTCAAAAACAAAAGAGCAAGCAACAGTGTTTGAAAACACTAATCATAACTCACTGTTTGAGTCTGCAGTGTATCTACAGATGTTATATATTTAAATAATTAACACAGAGAGCGAATCATTTATAAGCACATAATAATGGTACAATCATAATTAAAAAATAAATAAATAAATCCTAATAATTACAAATTAAGTTAAATCTATAATAAAAACAACAGCAACAACAACAACAACAACAGCAATGACAATAACAATGACAACAAAAGCAACAATAGTAATAGTAGGAGTTGTGTAAGAATAGCAGCATTAGTAACTGTATTAGTGGTAATAATCATATTAAAACGGTGATGTTCCCTAATTATTTCTGTTCAGTATACTCGACGACGCCAATTGTGAAACAGAGCATGACGGGAAGACGAAATTCTGATTTATTGCTTGTCTGGCTCTGTCACCTAAATTCCTGTCATTATTCGTCTTTGATCAATTGCTCTCTACATGCATCATCAAACGTAAACAATTTTTTTTTCTTCGTTTAATATGACAGTTATTTTTTAATGCAATAATTAATGATTAAATCCCCATGGCAAATAATTATTAATATTAATTATTATGAATCACCTTTTGGCCGTTCTGACTTCTGGACTTGGATGAACTGAACTCGGAATGCGGCAGACTGCAAAAAAAAAAAAAAAAAAAAAAAAAGAAAGAAAGAAAGAAAGAAAAAAGAAAAAGAAAAAGAAAAAGTACAAATTATTTTATATTATTAAAATAAATAAAAAAAAATAACGCCGTTTGATGATAATAATAATAACAATAAAAATAGTAGTAGTACAACAACTACCATTACTGTTATGATAATAACTGAGAAACTATTGAAAAAAATATATATATTTATTTAAAGTGCACTAACAAATATTTATTACTGTTACAACTACTATAAATCTGGGCTGGATGGTAACTCAGCAGGATAATTATATCTTAAGACAGTTGTTTCTTTTTTTTCTGCTGTCTTAAATAATACAAAAACTAAATTGAATTTTATTTTCAGCTTACGGCTCTCGAGAGCAGTAGATTGATGCTTACTGATTTCAATGTCGCCTAAAAAACTATTTATTTATTATCTTTTAAATGAAAGTCGTTTTCACAATGGTCTTTCAAGATCTAAACCAACTATTAAATTAAACACTAAGGAAATAACTTTGAACAATATAATTATATAATGAGAGAGAGAGAGAGAGAGAGAGAGAGAGAGAGAGAGAGAGAGAGAGAGAGAGAGAGAGAGAGAGAGAGAGAGAGAGAGAGAGAGAGTTTCTGTGGTTTTAAACATTGTTTTTATTATTTTGAATAGAACAAATATGCACCAGTCCTGCCTGAGTAATACAATATACTATTCTCTATACTTAAATAAATAAATAAATACCGCAGTATAAAATGCTTTAATTGTTTTTCACATAATACACTGGGAACTATAATTTTATCTTTAAAGTTAACAATTCTTCTTCATACGTTAACAGCCTGATTGCTGAATAAATAAGGCGGGGAGGTGCACGTGTTTGGGGACTGCGGCCAGCAGTCATTCGATTAATAAAAGAGCAAAACTTCACTAATCAATTTCAACGTTGGCTAATTTAATAAAAACTGGTTTTATCAGTAAAATAAAACACTCATTTTAAAGTACTGTAACAAATTTTCACGCGTTAAATGAGAACAAATTGTTTTAATAGTTTGTGTGCACAAATAACACACACACACACACACACACACACACACACACACACACACACAAACACAAACACACACACATTTGGAATTTTATTTTATTTATAATATCAATGTGACAACGAATTCATGTAAGGTTTACTCAATGCCTCTCCATGGTACTTCTCAAAGTATTATTATTTTCTCATATTTATTTATTTAGTTTTAGTTAGTTAGTAAATTAATTACTGCTATTATTTATTGATATTTTGTCTTAATTTATTTTATTACTTTTCTGTTATTTAATTTTATAATTGTGAATTTTATTTCATTTATTATCTTGCTGGTAAATTTGTTTTTATATTATAGTTATTTTATTTTATTTTATATTTATTTTATTTATTGTTTAATTTATATTTCATATTCATTTTGTTTTTAATTAAGCAGTTTTAATTTCCATAAACATAAACGAAAATGCCATACACTGGCCGTAATTACATTGAGGAAAATAGGCAAATGCCTCATACTGAAACTGACGATTTTTTAATTGTCGTTTGTTTGTTTTTTTTATTACAAAGATTTTATTTAAAAAAATATAAAATATAAATCTCTATTCTGTATTTAGATCGACTGTTACCGTTTCAAGTCTACCGACTTAGACGGTCCCTTGACCCCTCGACCAAATCTTTTAAAAGAGTTTTTGCCCGATTTGGAAAAGAGTCTGGTTACGGCCATGGTTAAGCGGTACTTCTTATCAAAAGAGATTAGAAATGAAATACTGCTAGTATTTAAATGGCCAAACCAAATTATTTTTATTGGTTATAATGTCGCTGTTCGGCAACGGCGGTTTCCACAAATCATCATTTAGGTTTCTAATGTAGAGTTAATTAACTGCAACCAGAGGGTCAGTGCAACGCGCGAGGATGTACAGTGGCTTCTCTTATCGCGCATGCGTCACGCCTGCGTTTGAAGCAGACAGAATAATCTTTCAAAATGGCGTTATTGGAATACATGGACAGTCGTTCATTAGATAACTGTTATTTCTTGCTAGCATAGCTTTCAAGAATTGCTCTCACGGATCCTGTGAGGGGAGCTGGGTGAAGACAAATGATGATGGATCAAAGAGATATATTACATTTATTTATGGAAACTGCTAAGCTTTGATTAACCAAAGCAAACGACAAACTACAATAATTCAGGGAATAGCTGCTTCTGCTGATAGTAATGGCTGAAGTAGCTTGAACGTAACAAGGAAAAATTCCAGTGCGGTCCTGGATAATTCTGAACAGACTTTTAACAGATGTATTTACGGAGTGACCAGAAAGAAAAAAGTAAATGTAAGCTATAAAATCTATCAGTGAAAATTTTATTTCTTTTCTGCATATGAATTATCATTAATTTTAATGTGTTATAAATACAAACATTTGACGAATAAAAAGAAATGCAAAAAAACAAAAAAAACCCCACAAAAACCCCACAAAAAAACACACCACACCCCAACAATAACAAAATAAATAAATAAATAAATTTAAAACAAAACAAAAAAACAAAAAAAAACATTTTACAAAGTTTCGCGTCAAAAACAATAGCAGTAAATTTAAAAATCGATGGAGCTGAGTACACTCAAAACATTAGGTCCATGTTAGTGAAACTTTTTACATAAATACATAAATAAATCATTTAAATCTGTATTATTATTTTTTATTATTATTACTTAAATTAGAAGCTATTAACATACTTGATTTACTGGAATTAACATTCATCACTTTTAGCTTGTGAAATTTATGTAGTTAATTTTTAAATAAATGGACTTTTGGCAAATTGAAACGTGCCACTGTTAGAAAACTTAAATGTGTTATCATCTTTCACAGTCAGTTTCAACAAAGCAAGAAGACTATTAACATGACAGGCGTGCCTCAACATTTTACTGATGGGAGAGCACGCTCAAAAAGGCATACCTTTTAAATGCAGTAATTCTTTCAAGATTAGAATGACACTGACAATTATTCAGAAGAATCGTGCACGACTGTCCAGACAAACAGAATAAAGTCACGCTTAGATTTAACAAAGTACACCATAAATTTAAATGGCTTGAAATGTAATGGATTTAGGGACGTTAACAATTACAGTGCATTCCCGCCTACAGTACATGAATAAGAGTACCTCTACATAACGAATGAAAACTGACAGTATTTTAATACATTTTGTAAGAACCGTCATCACAAGTCTAATATATTCATTTTGTTTAATGATGAAAAGACCAGCAGCATCCATTATATCGACATATAGTTAAGAGTCTTTTAAATAAAAAAGGTTCCGGCACTAACTAAACAACTGTAAAGAACGTACAGAACGTACTTAGAAGGATCGATCTTGACACCTGTGGAATTCTTGCCACATCACTCGGGATTTACCGGGATTAACATTTATCTTGACACGTTATTCGTTTGGGACATTTAAATAGTTAAATTCTGCAAAGTAGGGCGAAAAACGTTTATTATTAAACACTGGAAGTGTTGAAATCTATTGTTATTGCATTGAATTATAGTAGGTTTCACTGTATCTGTTACATTAAAACTGTAAAGTAATTTTAAAGAGATTTTATAAGAAAAAAATGCCATGTTCAAAACTCTGAATAGCAAGCTTGACAAAACAAAACAGTGTTTTTTTTTTTTGTTAATAATTTTATTTTAATGAGATATATTTTCAAAAATTAACAAATATGGAAACACGGACCATATAAAAAAATAAATACATAAAATAATGAAAGAAACACATGCATAAAAACAAATATACAAAAGACAGACAAATGATGAAAGAAAGAACAGACAATATTATGACGAGAAATAAAACAACACTGATACAATATACAGATTTATGTTAAACACTTTTTTGTTTGTTTCATTACTTTGAATACAGTGACAACAAACATTTATGTTCATAATTTTATTTTAGCGAGATATATTTTCAAACATTAACAAATATTGATACACACATATAAACGTACATACATACATACATGCATACAAACAAATATACAAACATACATACAGACAGATAGACAGACAGACAGACATACGGACATACATACATACATACATACATACATACATACATACATACATATATACATACATATATACACAGAGACACCACTCATACATGCATACTTGTACAAACTCAAAACACTACATGTAGCAGGCCGGGTGCAGCACGGGAGTTACGTATTTTTATTAACCTTTGTCGTTTTTAGCTCTTGCAAAACTAAGCCGTAATTAATTTCAATCTTTGGCGCAATCCAAATCCGACGGCATTAAAGGGGAGATCATTAATGTCTTGAAGGCAGCGATTATGTACCCTGAAACAATGTACTGCTTTATGACTCGAGAATGTTTGGCGTCTAAACAGGATCTTATTTTGTAACGGGCAGACACAAGATCAAATAAAACATTCACAGGTGTTGTACATATGAATTTTTATGTTTTGTTTTGTTTTGTTTTTTTGTTGTTTTTTTTTCTCTCTCTTTCCAAGCTTTCCATGTTTTTCTCTTTAATTCGTCCACTCTGTCATTTGCTCTTTTTATCTTCCTCTCTTCTTCTCTATCGTTTTCTGATTCCTCTTCCATTCATTTAGTCGAATACTTTTTCACTCGGTCTTTCTCTCTTGTTTATTGATGCTTTTTTACACCTATTTTTTTTTCTGATTTTCTTTTACTTTCTCTTAATATCTCCCCTCCCTCTCTTCTTCCATCCTTCTAAAACTTTCTTCTCTCTCTCTCTATCGTTTTTGCTCTTTCTCTTTCTTTTCCCTGTTCGAATATGCGTGTGGTTCACTAAAAAAACAAAACAAAAAAACCCACACACTATATCACTTCTGAAAGTCTTTTTTCAAAAAAAGAAAACATACTATAACCTTTTCGTCTACTTAACAATGAAATAAATGAGAACAGTGTTTCGAAGTAAAAGAAATGCAACCGTCTGCCAGACCCATCTCCAAACCGCAGACGAGATGTGTTGGGGAATTACGAGACGTCAAGTCGTATTAGTCTCCGTATTTACAGACGCATCTGGGGATTTCAAGGAGAACTGGTTTCTGGAGTATGTTCCGCTGACCATGGCTTATCTCAACGCCGTCATTTACGATCAGACTTTCTCGGTCTCCGTGATTCAAGAGTTGAAATTAACGGGACGTTTGTAAGTTGCAACCCACAATATGTATACACAGAGAGATAGAAAAAATGTCTGAGATGTCGAATAAGAATGTCGTTATTAGTCTCTGCCACGACATTTAGTAGTGAGTGGTATTACGCAGGCGGTGTTCCAGCCTAAACAGTGTCTGTGTGATAAAAAGTTATTTGAGAACTCATTAGATATTTTTTTGCTGGAAAGCAATAGTTGTAATGGGAATGAAGAAGATACGGAAGAAAGAAAAAAAAAAAAAAAAAAAAAAAAAAGATTTCTTTCTTACTTTCAGATAAAAAAAAAATTCATTTTTAAATTTCGTGTTTTTTTTACCTTTTACTTTTTTCGAAATAGAAATATAATAATAAAGATTTTTTAATTATTAAATAAGTAAGAAAGAAATAAATAAATAATAATAAAATGTAAATCTATTTGCAGTTTTGACATGTAGGGTCAACTAAGTTAATTTAATTTATAATGTTAATTGTTTTCTGTTAAATAATGTTTCATTTTAACTACTTTTTACGAAGAGAACAATGGAGTGCGATTCTAATAATATATTAAGAATGACATCAGCATCTCTCCAAAGCCTTCGGCAATGGTCGCCAATCTCCGTAATAGTTTCGGGCGAGAAAAATCGATAATTAAAATCTGCAAGCAGAAACGAAATATTGAACAAACAGGAATTAAACTAGCCCCGCATGGTCTAAAATAAATATTTGATTACCGCTAAAAGAGAATATCCATTAAAAGGACGAGAGATTACGGTATTTTACCAGCACCAGTACAGGCATTAAAAATTAACTAGAAATGATCAGTTCGAAATCCAATTACAATGCAGCAATTGGATTAACCGGCGGATGCACGGACCGGCGACAAGCGGAGAAGGACGAATGTAACACGGATAAATTGGATTGCTCACGTAATTAGGCGGAGACAAACGAAGTGCGGTGCACTTTTTATTTGGAACGCTGGGACTTCTAAAAAGGAAAATTAGCAGTTTGGAGATCTTTAGGGAATTACAATGGAACATCAATTACCAGCAGAGAAAGGCTTTATCTTCATAACTGTCTGAAAAACACTTAGAATCGACACGGCTGAATCAGCCGAACAAACAGCCTGTGGGTTTATTATTTTTTTTTTTTTTTTATTTATCTTTTTTTTAACAACTTAAAGAAAATTATTCGCTAAGAGTCTGACTACATTTTATAATAAATCAGTTAAAAAATAAATAAATAATAAGTTATTTAATTAATTAATTAATTAATAATAATAAATGCTACTGCTACTGATGTTGTTGTTATTATTATTTTATTATTATATTTATAATTATGATCGCTATATACCTTTATTTAATTTAAAAATAATACAAACGCATCCACAAATTTTCCTTGTTGCGAGTATTTTAACTGATATGTTTAGTACACTGAAATAAAACATTTATCCATTAAGACCCTAATTTAACACTAAATATTTCAATCACTGCATTGAATGAACAAGAAACATCAAAAGAGATACCTTATATCATGTCCAAAATTAATTTTTGAACTTACCATTATTCACAAGTAAAACAATACACTGAACTTAAACTTCAGTCAAAAAAAAAAAAAAAAAAAAAATGTTTTTAAAAGAAAAGAACTGAAAAATTACTAAAAGCAAGCGTTTTGTCTTTTTTTTTTGAAAAATGTTAAAAGGTGAACATTATCAAGAAATAACATAAAACTATCCAGAAAGAACGGAAGATAATTGTCATAAATTAGAGAAACAATCCGATAAGAAAAATTTTGTTTAACAAAGAGTCCTTTATTGCTTTTTCTATTTTTAGCAAATGGAATACTTTTTAAAATATATTTTATTACGGGAAAGATAAGTTACACAATTCTTGTGTTGCACGTTAACTGTAATGAATGAGCTGAGTTTTAAGGACCTTTTTTTTTTTTTTTTTTTTTTTAAATTTACACAAAAAAATAAATAAATAAATAAATAAATAAATAATAATAATAAAAAACATATTTAATAATATATTCTATTGAAAATAAATAAATAAATAAATAAGACTGAGCAGTAAACTGATTCTATAACAATAATTTCTTCTTCCATTCTCTTTTTCGTTTATTAATTTTCATTTCCTCCCCACCTCCTTTTAAAATACTTTTTTTTTTTTTTTTTTTTTTTTTTTTTTTTTCTTCTTCTTCTTTCTCTTCATCTTCTTCTTCTTCTTTTTTTTTGTTTTGATTCAGTGTACAACCGCTCAAATAAAAGGGAATACGTCGTTTGGAAAACATCCATATGTTTGGCGCGCTGCTGCGCACGTCATTTCGTTGCTAATTGGCAAGAGGGTCCAGCAGCGCTGCAGATAGTTGGCGTGGCGTTTATGAGTTCTGTGAGACAAAACACGGGATCACTGCGCTGAAAAACACAGACGCTCTCTCCGAGCTGTTGTAGCGAATAGCTGTTTTGTACAGCTTTAATTAGAAGATGAGACAGCCGATTTAAACACGGCTCCAGCTAGTTTAGAATAACAAGCCCTGGTGGCGCTGTGGGTAAAGCCTTCATTAGGATTAAGATTAGTAGTGGGATCGAATCCAGTTACTGGTTCCACTAAGAAGATACGTTGAAATGTAAAAAATGACTAACAATAGATGTGTTTAATTTGACGAATTTTCTAAACAAGGTTTGGGCAGGTTTTAGAAGCAAATAATAAAATGTTAAAGTATTTCCACCGAAAGACAGAAAGGGACTGTTCACAGATGTAAACATGCATACATGCTCACGAATATGCAGTTATATAACATTTTTGTTTAAATACTTTAAAATGACATTGATAAATGCAAAATTTATTTATTCTTTATATCACCTGAATTTCTGAAGAATAAAAACTTGTATATCAGATAATTAGCCTCGATTACATTGCAAGATTAGAATAATTTTACGTTTACAGCTGAATGAATGAATGAATGAATGAATGTTGTTGTTCAGTCTACAATGTTCACTCACTGTTTATAACATCCATTTAAAGTTGATTAATTTCAAAACAGAAAAAGAAAGCAAAAATGTTATTTTAAATTACTAAAACTGATAATATACAAAATATTTGCAATTAAATACTCTGTATTCGACTTTTTTTTACTTTTAAAATTTAATTAAAATATTAAACATTTACACCAACATTAATATCTTTTTATGAACATTTTATTTTATTTTTTTATTTTATATATTTTTTTTCTCTTAAGCATAAATAATTATTTTTTTTTTTTTCCCCCAAATTTTATGATGGTAATAACACTCAAGAAACGGGATACGGAATTAAAGTTGACACGTGATCCATCATGGCGGTCAGACAGTAAGTTCACCAAACGGACAAATAAAATATAAAAACGCATTGTTCTTATTTGCATCCGTGGACACAAATTAATACAGAAAAACAGATGAGTAAGCTTTTTTTTTTTTCCGCATAATATACTTTTAACAAATGGTTATTAAAATAGACATTGTTAATTATGTGGTGGTAATATACAAAAACCAGTAAATCTTTCATTTTTATTATTATTATTGTTATTGCTATTGTTATTATTATTATTATTATGTTTTATGTATTTATTTTCATTTATTTTATTTTTTTTCTTTGTTTGTTTTGCAATGTAAACGGCAAAATAAATAAAAAGGAAAACATTTATGATATCTAATTATTTTGTTTCTGTTTCTGATAGTTTTACCTGTTTCCTTCATTTGTTTTTTTTTTTTTTTTTTTTTTTTTTTTGAGATGTAAGATGGAGTATAATTTAAAATAATTTGAAAAAGTAAAATGGAGTATAATTTAAAATAATTTGAAAATGTAAAATGGAGTATAATCTAAAACAATTTGAAAAACAACGCCGACAATAATTTTATTTGCTGCTATTGTTGTTGTATTCGTTTTAATATTATAAATTGATTTCTTCTTCTTCTTCTACTTATTATTGTTGTTATTTGTTAATGGTGTTGCTGTTGTCACCGCTGTTGTTGTTGTTGTTGTTTTCTGGGGTTTTATACATGTATTCCACGTTAAAGTGAATTGTTTTCTTTTTATTTGTAAATTGTTTTGTTTATCAGTAAATGATTATAGAAAATTATTATTTTTATTGTCTCAGTTATACGTGTTTTTAAAGTTTATTTTTGTTTACTTATTTTGTTATTTATTATTAAATTATTTTTTTACTTTTTTCTTCTTTTTTCTCCCTCTATATTGTAATTTATCTTTCTGCATACTGTAAATTTTTTTTTTTTTTTTTTTTTTTCAGTTTTTTTTTTTTTTTTTTTATATTTCGATTTTAAAATGATATTAAAATATTGCTGATGTGCATTTTGTTAATTTTTTTTTTTTTCTGATTATTATTTTCTGTATTTGTTAAAAATTTGTTTCTGTTTATCTAATTTTGTGAACTTTTGCTTCTCCTTTAATTTTATCATCAAATTATTATTCAATTTTTTATTGTATTGTTTCACGTTAGTCTTTAATTTGATATTAAAATTTAAAAAATTATGTTTTTTATTTTGTTTTATTTTATTTATTTATTTATTTATTTATTTATTATTGTTATTTTTGCTGTTCCTTTAATTTTCTTTCCTTCTTTCCATTTATTTATTTATTTATTTTTTTGTTTTTTTTTTTTGTTTTTTATTTTAGTTTAGTTTAATTTAGTTTAGTTTAGTTTTAGTTTTTTAATTACATATGGATATAGGGAAAAATTATTGTAATATAAATTAATGACTCTTGACTGCTAAGCTTTTATATATCATACAAACATTGATATTTTACATTTGTAAATCAGTCTGTATGTAGGTAAAATTATCATAAACGCAAATGATACCTTATATAAGTATATTTTTAAAATTTTCTTTCTTTCTTTCTTTCTTTGTTTCTTTGTTTCTTTCTTTATTTATTCATTCATTTATTTTGGTTTAATATCTTAGTTATGCCCAAATATAATTCTATCAAAGTTTGGTTAGGATAAATTAATATTCTTGAAATTCACACACACACACACACACACACACACACACACACACACACACACACACACACATACACACACACACACAGACATACACACACATACATATACACACACAATAGTAGTGATACGTGTTCATTCTATAGATTTATGAATCTATCGAGATAATTATTTCTTTCTTTATTTATTTATTTATTTATTTTTATCTGTTATCTGGATAAATTAAATACATATTTTCTGTACATTGTAAATTTTACTACTGATCTTTCTCTTATTTTATGAACAGTACTGACATTTTTTTTTTGAAAAGTGTTTATCATAAACTATTTCTAATTCACCAAACTTTGTTTACATATCTTCTATCTAAGCTGTTTCTCGGACAACTGCAATGATAATATTTTCTTGTTTCTTATAAGGTTATTTTTTCAATTCCGCTTTACATCGATTAAAAATTCCCTAAGAATATTTCATTCCTGGCAGCTGCTTACCGCCTTCAGATCTGGATGCATGAAAACCCGAACGTTTCTTTAACGATAATGTAAATTATCTTTAATCCTAACGATAAACCCTATTATATCCCTATTTTGCGTCGCTATCTTAAATTTCCTAAGCGATATCAAATTCTTATCTGGAAGCGTTTCGTAAACGTTTACTCTTGCTAACTTTCAGGAACGATTTATTCCGAAGTGAGAAAGACACTGTGTTGAAAAACAAGACGTAATGCTATAAGAGTTAGTGTTATCTGCGTAATTCAATAATTGAAACACCTCGTTATCTTAAGTCTTCATCGTTTTCTGACACCTTTTTTAGTTTTTTCTAATTTATTTAATAATTTTATATTATTTTATTTTATTTTATTTTATTTTATTTTTTTTTAATTTATTACGACGATAATGACGATTATTATTATTATTATTATTATTATTATTATTATTATTATTATTATTATTAATACAAATGTTGTTATTATTATTTTGACTTTATTTTTATTATTATTATCAATTTATTAATTTACTTAAAATAAATTACAGGTTAAAGTGCATTGTATTTAGTACTGGCCTCTTTTAAAATATAGGTTTTAATTCCTTATTTATAGTTTTATTTTATTTTATTTTCATTTTCTGATAACAGAATTTATGTCTTTTCCTTCAAGGTTTTTTTTTTTTTAATTTTATTTTTAATTTTATTTCTGTATTACTTTTATCAATTCTGTTGCTTCTTTTTCTCTCCTTGCAAATTTATTTTTATTTTTGAGACGTCAGAATTAACAGAAAAACACTTGACATGTCATAAGTAACAAAAGTAATTAAATGCTATTTCAGAGTTATTTGTTATCACCGTGTATGTATCATCATCCATAGCAGAGATAACAACGTCGACGACAACACCTAAGTGGCTCTAAAATGTTGATTAGCTGTCGTTGTGTCGATAAAAATGATTAACGCAACGAGTACTTTATTTAGTGGGGGGATTCGATGGTGGGGGGTGCTGCCGATAAAGAAACATTCTGGGAAGGAACTGTAAATAACTTAGAGATATCAGAAATAGGTTGTTTTTGTTGATGTTTTTTTTTTTTTTTTTTTTTTTTTTTTTTTGATTTATTGCATTCTCGTTTTAACAAAAATAAATAAATAAATAAATAAATAAAATATAAAAAATTCGGACTCAGTTTCTGTATTTATTTATCTATTTTATTCTAATATAGCATACAGGTTATCTTCTGTTTCTCTTTTTAAATTTATTTGTTATTATTTATTTATTTATTTATTTATTTTTATTTATTTATTTATTTATTTTTATTTATTATTATTATTATTATTATTATTATTATTATTATTATTATTATTATTAATGTATTTATTTACTTATGTATTTATTTTATTTTATTTTTATTATTTTATTTTTTTCGTTTCGTTTATTTATATTACTTTTCTTTATGTTGTTGTTGTTCCTTTTTATTTTACACAATGAAGAAAAATTACATTTTCTGCTTTCAATCCTTTTTCTTCATTTTTTTTTCGTTTTCTTTCATTCGTCCGACTTTCCACAGAAACAAATTTATTAGAAAGAAAATTTTAAATGTTTTCTGAAATAAATAAAATTTAATTTCGTTCAAGCTGTTTTGCAATGTCATAAAAATAAATTAAGTCCTTTAAGTCTTTTTCTTCTTCTTCTTCTTCTTCTTATTATTATTATTATTATTATAATTCTTTTATTTTTTTTAAAGTTGTGCTGGAATAGGGTAAAGAAAATATTTAAGACGAATAAGAAGAAAAGTTTATTTATAATTTCATGATGAATTATTATGGTAATGAATCAGTATAATTTATGTAGTCTATATCCATTTTTAAATTTATTTTTATTTTAATTTTAATTTTTATTATTATTATTTCTGTAAATTGTAATGGAATACGGTAAAGAAAACATTTAAGACGAATAAAATGAAAAGCTTATTATTATTTTATAATTTCAATACAAAATATTATGGTAATAAATCAGTACATGTATTATATATCCGTTTTACTTTATTTTATTTTATTTTATTTATTTAAAAAAAATCTTACAATAATATTTACTTACAAAATGAATTTAATAATAATCACAGAAGAAAACAACTTTGCTATTTCAGTTTTTACTTCTCTTATATATAAATATGATTGTCCATTCACATCCTTAGATAAATAAGCAAAAAAAAAAAAGCAACAACGGAAAACCACACAAAATAAATAACAGTAACAAAAAAGTAAAATAAAATCAAATCAAATAAAATAATAAAATAATTTAAATAAATAAATAAATAATTATATAAATAAAGCAATTTACTATAATATAGTGTAATAATACAATGAAAAAAACAAATAATATAATATATATATATATATTATATTATATTATATATATATACAATACAATATACAATATCTTAACTAATAAATGATTTAATGATCATACAATTACAAAACGAGTTAAAAAATCGAAAAACTAATATGGCGCAACAACAACAACAACAACAACAACAACAATAATAATAATAATAAATAACAAATAATAATAATAATTTTTTTTTAAATTCAACAACTAAAAAAAAAAAAAAAAAAAAAAAAAAAAAAAAGGATTAACGTAAAAAAGTAAGTAAGTAAAGAAAAGTGAACAAAGATTAAAAATAGTTCATCTTTACAAAAAGAAAGAAACAACGAAAATGTTGTTTTAAAAATGCCCCACTCGAAGTCTAGCTACCTAAAACAATCCCAGTTACTCAATTCTGTGTAAATTAGTTACATGTCACCCCCAAACTGACGTGAGTAAACTATTCTAATTCCTCGCACACGATAACGAATTAGACAAGAAAGTAACGTTATATACAAACTATCCGAAATGACAGAGCGAAAAGAAAAGCACGTTTATTAGACGAGATAGGCGTTGGCTTGTCTCCCTTATCTGCGACGATTGTTCCGCATGGTGGCGCACCATGTCACAAACGGTAGAGCAAGTTCTCTATCAATATTTGACGCCGGACATCCATCTTGCACGGAATGTTAACAGCAAATACCCGCGCCACATTAGTTTGTTAAAGAAATTTGTCAAGTTTTCACCACCATTGTTTCAGCTCAGTGTAGCGTGTTTGTGTTGACATCTATTTTTGTTCTTAAAAACAATTAAAAATATTTTTTTTTGAAAGAAAGCAATTTTTTTCTGTTTTGTTTCTTTGTAAGTAAATATATTTCTGTCTTTGTTGTTGTTTTGATTATCTCTTTTTGATGATTCCGTTCTTTTTTTCAGTGTATTTCAGTAAAGCTGATGATATTATCTAAGAACTTCAAAATTTATCTGAACTGGTGGCCGAAGTTGTGATTGATGATGATGATGATAGAAACATTTAATACAGAAGATGAAGTAATAGATGCTAGAAAAAAAAAAAAAAAAAACCAATAAAAAAAAAAAAAAAATTATAGATAGTATTTCTAAAAACAATACGCAATAAAAACCAACACAAAAAAAAAAAAAACAACGAAATGTTATGATGATAAAAACAATGACGACACATTAATAATGGTAAAAATGAAGACGATAAAAAGACAAACTGTAAATTAACAAATTTAAGCCGATTTTATAATAATAATAATGGCGGCGACACAACAATGGTGAAGACGAAAATTAGAAACACATGTTGTTAAAGACATTTAATTATCTTCTTATAAAAAAAAAAAGTATCATCTTTTTTGTGTTTGTTTAATTCTAATTAACGCATACATCTTCCAAAATAACCGTAATAACAACTAAAAAAAAAAAAAAAGAGAAGAATAAACCTTAATGAAAATTACCCTCACGCAACACAATTTACATCGTATATCCTGAAAACTAAATTAGTTAATAACGAGCAGCACGTCTGTAAGTAATAATGTCAGCAGGTTGCGTGCGGGAAATGGCTATTTTAGTAGGAACACGGTCGTAGACACATTTATAGCTGCTTCACAAACATTCCCAGTCTGATCGAGCGTCGCACACACACAACAAATGGAGTGAAGGAATCTCCAAATGTTTTCAGGGTACCTGAAGAAACGCAAACGCCGCTGGTAGCCAAACACGTGTTCCAACAACAGGGACGTATATATATAGAGAGAGAGAGAGAGAGAGAGAGAGAGAGAGAGAGAGAGAGAGAGAGAGAGAGAGAGAGAGAGAGAGAGAGAGAGAGAGAGAGAGAGAGAGAGAGAGAGAGAAGTCATCACTCGTCATCTGCTAGGTAATTCCATCTTTCATGCAGATCGTATATTCCTACTTTATTTTTTTGAGCATCTGAGCTAGTGACCTAAGATTAGTTTTTCTGAAGAGTGTAGTGTCTGCTTTATGGTCAATAAAAGTAGTCTAAATTATTTCAGACTTTTTCCAATCAATGAAATCATCATTATTAAAAACAAAAATGAATAATAATAATTGACTGACATCTGATATAATAAAATAGGATAAGGTGTTAAACTATTATCTATAATAATTGTTGAATATTTAATTTATAATATTGATAACAATATATATATATATATATATATATATATAATGTTTTTTTTTTTTTAACTATTCTTACTTTACTTACCGCTAGTATTTTGAATAAAAGAAGAATAGTTTCAGAAAGCGTTGGAAAGTAGTAAATGATAAACTGTAAAAATGTTTATGTTACAAATGTAGATTTTACAACAATAAATCTATTTAATATATATAATATAAACAAATAACGGACGTCACTATTTTATCAAACACACTAATATATCAAAAAGAAAGAAAGAAGAATTTAATTACATTTTATATATATATGAAAATGTTGAAGAAAGAAAGGCAGAACCATTCACATAAATACGACGAACTTGAATAATAAGGTCTACCCCGTATTTAAGACAAAAAACCACTAAAACATAAAAAACATAGTACACCTAGAGATGAAATAATGAAACAACATAAGCTTCAGAGAAATCAGTGACATAATTCCACAGCTATATATTAAAGTCATATGCAGCACGACTTGGAAATCATACAAAGGGAAAGGATGTAGAGGACGATGGAGGAATGAACGACACGGTTACTGGAAAGGAATCATCAGGCAAAGGACTGCGCAAGACAGGAAGATGTGTAAACATGCTGAGGTTTTCACCGATCAATGAGACACTACGGCTACGTCGTAATGATACTAAAAATAGATTGAAGGACTTAATTTAAATAAAACACCCCCAAAATAAACCGAAAACAACATCAACAACAAAAACAAATGAACAAAACAAAACAAAACAAAACAGAACAAAAACAAAGCGAAAATCCCACAAAAACCAAAACTACAAAAAAAAATACATATTAATATACAAGAATTTAAAAATTATACAAACATAAGTATATATGAGGACAAACATACACATAGGTAATTTCAAAGTACAAGATAATATTGAAAATGATCAAGGTTGGAAAAGGTAAGAACAAAAGGAAGGAAGGACAGATTGCACCTCACACGTGAAGCTGAAGCGCTGAATCAGTTTGTTATGAGAGAGGAGATAATCAGTCATCTGAGAAGTGAAATATTCTGAGTTGTTTTATTTTAGAAATGCAAACATCTGGAACTTCTGAGTGCTTACATAAACTTCTCATTGGCCTCTTGAACATGTCAAGTGATGAAACTGGTAACGTTGATTTACGTTATAGACGAAAACACGTTCGCTACACGTGCTGCGGTCACGTGACTTAATACTTAGGAAGCGGTGAACATCAAAATGCATTTTAGAATGAAATAGGACCACTTAAATTTTTGTACAAGTTAAACGAATAAAGTTTAAAGGCTGTAAAAGAAAACAGACTGACTTTAATTTTAGACAGTTAATCTGATAAAGTTTTAAAGCTTCTAAAGGCGTTTAGATTCCAGTATCTGATCTCACACGGAGTTAGAATACTGGTATATAATAGAGGAAAATATTTTTGATTTAATACTAAGTTCAGTATATTGTTTATTGTGTACAGGATGACTTACACATTCTAAACTCTGGCCGTCTTAATGCCACGATTAGGATGGCTGATTGGGTAAAAGATTTTGGATGAGTATGAACTAATGATTTCATTTATTTAGTAAGTAACGTCACTGAATTATATATTTTTATAAATAGTCAGTAAGGGCAAGATATGCACAAATAACAAGGAAGAAAATTTGCTACTTTTTTTTCAGTTAGAAAAAATCCTCAGTGAACCTTTTTCTGAACCTGTCACAGAGCACCGGCCAGAATGGAAAACATGTTAAACGGAAGACGTAGAATTGATCCACGTCTGTGTAGTTCAGACTAAATATTTATTGTTGTTGTAGGTCTTGAACGTTTGGTTAATACCAGATACTTGGGATGATTTAACTAAAAACAAAAACACAATAACCATATATTGGTTTATTTAATACAAACTACAACAACAATAACAACTTCCCCAAAACCTATAAAATAATAGTGATGGTGGTGGTGGTAGTAGTAGTAGTAGCAGTAACAGATACAAAATATAATAGGACAAATAAAGCAACGGCCTAAAAATAAATAAATAAAAATAGGGAAAAAAATAGTAAAAACATAAATAAAAGAAATGTCAAAAAAAAGAAAAAAAAAAGAAGAAGAAAGATGAAGAGCTACACAAATAAATGAAAAGAAAAATCATAATAGATAATAACTGTACAACTAGCACAGCATTCTAAATCATCGAGCTATCGGGACAAAGCATCAACCTGGTTCTAATTTAAACCATTAACTTGCAGAGTTTTCACTTTTTTAATTACTTATATTGCCTATCTCTTGATTTCATAGAGAAAAACCTCACTGAAGCTGCCTATAAATTAATACTATCTGAACCGCTACACGATCCAATGATAAAATTATGGCCCACAACACACGCGCACATCAAACAGTCGTGTCTAGGGGCGTTTTGCCTTATCAGAACATTCACTGCTTGGGAGACGAGGCTTTTTAAAGTCCACATGTTGTATGTGTTTATGATGTGCCGGAGTAATTTACTGATACAGTATTCATCAAAAGAAAAAGTTTATTGTCCAAAAAAAGAAAAAAAATCGTGAATTTTTCCGTTTAATTGGGATGTGGGTGCGATTAAGCAACAAACATGCAAGGAGTTATGAAGAATGTTTTCGGATGCTATATAGAATGACCTCTTAGAACATAAAAAGAAAAACAGCTGATGATCCACCATATAATTTCAGCACCATTATCAGTTTAAAGATTACAGTGTCACCTTCATTACCAATAAATTACATTATCTAGTTAGCTGAGCATTAAAATACGTTCATCTTTATCAATAATCTATATAGTTTATAAAACAAAAATATAACAGCATAATCACTAATGTTTATCGTTTCAGTTTCCAGAGTAAATCCATGACCATTAATAATCCTAAAGGTTTAAATTCCCAAATACAACAGAAATGTTATTACCATCATAGACAATTCAAACCACTTTCGGTTCCCGAATATACCACTGTCATCACCTGTTTAGATAAATTTAGAATAACATCGCCTAAACATCACCATTATTATCATCACCAACAATCTAGAACAATTTCGACAAAACATTAACATTATAATCAATTTCACCAATAATTTAAGACAATTTCAGATCTCCAAAGTATTACCATAATCATCATTATAAACAACAATCTAAATTAATTTCAGTTCATTATGAATAAAAAACAAACAAAAAAACAACAACATCATTTCCGTTCCCCAGGGTTAACAAACGCACCATGACCATTACCAGTATTCTGTTACGTGTGCATTTCAATTTACCAGAGCAGAACATTGCTACATAACACACCTTTACACAACATTACATTTCACCAGTGAAGTCATTTGTTACCTGAAATTAACTCGTTTGGGGAGCAGTGTAATTTGAATGGCTTTGAAAAATATAGGTTTTTCCCAGTGGTGTATTCCGGTCATATATCTACAGGGCGCGATAGATAACTGCGTGGTGTCTTCACCATTAGTTAAAGACGATGAAGCTATCGCCATGAGCCTCTTCTGCTAATTACGCAACGACACGTGCCAGAGACGAGTTATGTGAAAAAAAAACCTCTCCGTGTTCCTGTCTCGCCAGTTATCTGCTTCACGTTATGTTTGTTGACATTAAGCGAATGAGGTCTTTTAAATACAAACTGTATGAAACGGTATATGGCCTCAGCCGGAAACGAGCAATCAAGTTATGCGCGTGATTAGCTGGTGACAGCGCACGTGCCTTTTTTTTTTTTTTTTTTTATTTTTTTTTTTTAACTTGAAAATTGTTTAAGAGGTGAAATGAAACAGATCAGCATTTTATACAAGAGATATCGTTTGGAGCATTAAGAAATCTAAATACTATTCGTTAATTAAAATAAAATACGAAAGTTAAATTTACAGATTTGAAACTGATTTAAAAGAAAATTTAGACGCTAATGTTGTTTTAATTATGGAACTTGAAATGATTTGGTTTCTGGATATTATCAAGATGTTAATGTAATTACAGTCGTAAGAAAACATTTATTCATTACCATCAAAAACTTAAAAACAGTATCCGTTTTGATCACAACAGTCGTTTATCTTTAAATCCCTTATTACATTACACACATATCGCAGTAACAACCAAGTTTTCTGTCTTCTGAGCACATTTTTCAACAACTGGTATGTCAAGTGTATGGTGTATGTCTTCCTGTGTGGAAAGTGCATGTTACATATACATTAATGCTTAATAATGTTGCAGTGTGGAGATTTCGAGTTTTCTCTCTCATACTGTAATGACAGTATGACATGACTGATATCTTCAGAGAGAGAGAGAGAGAGAGAGAGAGAGAGAGAGAGAGAGAGAGAGAGAGAATCAGAGATAAAACAAGTAACAAATAGGCAGAGACAAGGAAAGAGAAAAACAACAGAAAGAAAGAGATAGGTAGAGACAAAGACAGAGATGGAGAGAGAGAGAGAGAGAGAGAGAGAGAGAGAGAGAGAGAGAGAGAGAGAGAGAGAGAGAGAGAGAGAGAGAGAGAGAGAGAGAGAGAGAGAGAGAAAGAGAATCAGAGATAAAACAAGTGACAAATAGGCAGAGACAAGGAAAGAGAAAAAAACAGAAAGAAAGAGAAGAGACAAAAACCACCGTATAAGAGAATAAGAGAGAGAGAGAGAGAGAGAGAGAGAGAGAGAGAGAGAGAGAGAGAGAGAGAGAGAGAGCAACTGAGAAAAAAAGTTAGCAATAAAAACGAACAAACAAAAAAACCCACCGATAATAATAATAATAATAATAATAATAATAATAATAATAATAATCAGTATTAATTCTTTCATTCGCACATCGAAACACATCCTGAAATACATTTTAACACTAATTTGTTCCACTAATTAAACATATCCTTGGATATAATTAAATCCCGCTAGACAAGCTTTTCCCATCAATCCTGTAATACTGTTATTAGCAGAGTGACTGTATTTCGAAGGGGTGACCACACTGATTTTGAAACCTTTCTAAATATTCGAGAAATGCAGACGTATTTAAATCAGAAATAATGAAGAATTTGTTCTTACTTAACGAAGCAGTTGATGCATTTCAAATCAACGGTTGCATGATGTCATATTATACATATGGTACATACCAAACAGCGGAGAGAAAAAACATACTGGCTGAAGATTAGAGGGAGTTTTTGAATCGGTGCATTATTTATTTAGAAAGATTATAAAAACAAGAACTTTTGGCCTTTTATCTCGTGTTTTGGAAATAAAAATATGCATTCATTAAAATTTTACTGTGTTATTACTATTTATTTATGTTTTTAATTTTTTTTTATTTACATTGTATAAATTATACACACCACTAAGGTTTGCTGAGCATCAAAAGTTTTCTTTACAATGTAAAACATGATTAAAATCTTATCTACGTGTATATAAATATTGAAAAGCATTTTATTTATATCACCAAGAATTCGTAAACGGAAAACTACGGATAAATGTAACTGTGTTTACGCAGGAATCAAATTTCTTGATGACTAATAATTTGTAATAACAAATTCAGAATAAGTCCTGAGAAACATCCACACATACACAAGCATTTTTAATTAAAATAAAATAAAATAAAATAAAATAAAATAAAATAAATTTATAAATAAAAAATAAATAAATAAATAAATAAATAAATAAATAAATAAATAAATAAATAAAAATAAATAAATAAATAAATAAATAAACATTAAGAACAAATTAAGAACAAATTAAAATATCGTTATTTTGTAATACAGAATTAATCTTAAAGTTACGAGACTTCACGTTTTCCTGTCCAAGGGAAGTAACTCTTGCTTTCACAAACGCGGGTAATAATTATTATATATCCTATATAAAAAGACGGGGGAAAAAAAAAAAAAAAAATTGAAATAAAAGCTGATAATTAACATAATTTATGCAGCAACCATAAAAACAACAACGACAATGACAACAACAGAAGAAGAATGAAGATGATGATAGCGATAATAAAA
The DNA here is from genome assembly GCA_012295275.1 of Chrysomallon squamiferum. Lineage (NCBI taxonomy): Eukaryota > Metazoa > Mollusca > Gastropoda > Neomphalida > Peltospiridae > Chrysomallon > Chrysomallon squamiferum. The sequence continues at coordinate 18,584,373 of CM022670.1, forward strand.
ATAATAATACATTTTTTAAATATATTTAGTTTTTGATCTGAAGTCTCTACGCAAATAAAAACAAAACAACAAGAACACGGGCGTTTTATTTTTTTGTAAGTAGAAAACATTGTAACAAGAACGGAACAGTGCTGGTTCCAGTGTTGTTACTTTGTTTGATGATAACGTCTGTGTGTAGTGTCGGTGTTTATTAACAATGCCCAGTCACTGCAAAATGCGAGTGTGAATGAGATTTCACATCCTTACCGTAGGCACAGAACGTTGTTCTGAAAAACAACAACAACAAAAACAAAAAAACATACAGAAAAATATTAATACTTAACATGAAACTGAGCTGGTAGAGATTAAGTGATAAAGAAGATGGAATGTAACTTGAATTCGAATTATGAATGAGTAGGGTTATGAACACTGTAACCGAATAGAGTGAAGTATGAAGTATACTGAAATACTGTTTATGTGAATGAAAGTAATTCAATGTATCGAGGAAAGAAGAGCAGTGTGTATGTTTGTGTACATTGTGAATACACAGAACTGCAGTGTACACGAGAGGAATGCAACCCTGTAGAATTAGACAGTGTGTATGTTCAGGTACATTGTGAATACACAGAACTGCAGTGTACACGAGAGGAATGCAACCCAGTAGAATTAGACAGTGTGTGAGTAGCAGAAAACATCTGAAAATACAGGTTAAGTGGTGATTTGAAATGTTGTGAAGAACAATAAAATGAAGAAAACGAATAAAATATTATGAAATATAGTGTATGTAACTAAAGTACAATGTAGTGTATTCATACACGCGCACAGAATGTAACAGAACACACATACGTATACAAACAAAAGCAAAATAAAATTAGAGATCGGTTTTACTGACATTTTCTGTGTCTCTCCTTCCAGCATTGTGACGCCCATTATTTTCCAGTCATTTGGATACATCCATTTGACTAGGATATTGCTCGTTTCGTCGTAGCTCACCGTGATACCCGTCACGTCAGCCATATCTTGTCGAGATATAATCAAGCTGGACAGTGTGTTGTGAGCATTTATTACCGTATTTGTCCTAGAGGAAGATTAAAAAAGACTTATACTAATGTTGAAACATTTCCTAGGGTTTGCAATTAAAAATCGTGTTCTGTTAAACGAAAGATAAGAATAACACTGTAACAGAACCAACTCTCAGACATCGACATTATAAAACAAAACAAAACAAAACAAAAAAAAAATCAAAGTATAAAACAGTATTAAAATAAAATATAAATTTGTCAGACTAAAATATATTTGTCATAATCGCCAATTATTTTACCTACTTCATGAGCGGGGTGTCAGCTGTGTTGCCTGTCGTGGCCTGCAGTTTCACTTTAACCATTCCGTACATGTTGCTGTCTGAAGAGATGTTTACTAGGTAGTGGTAGCCTGTCAATATATATTTTAAAAATATTAGTTTATACAGTGGCTCTGTAAAAGAAATCTTAAAACTGTATGTCAATACATTAATGACGATGATGAGAATGACTATGAAAATAGTAATAAAAGCAGTAATAATAATAATAATAATAATAATAATAATAATAACAACAATGTTGACGATGAAGATGATGATGATGCTAATGATAATTAATCAATGGATGGCAGCTTCTTCTACAAGCTTGGCTTTCAAAATCCAAGACTGACACTGATAATGAGGACAAAGAAACATCAAACTCATTTATGAAAAGATCGGTAAATTTCCTATTGAGAATATTAGAACTGAACTAAATGATTTAGCCTTACGATTACCGCGACTGCTTGATTTTGTATACATTTATTGTCATTTCCTCTTGATATTCTAAATCTAGGTTTCTTACATCTAATGTACGTTAATTGATATATATATAAAGATATAATCGAAAGCAGTCGAAAAAGCATCATAATAAATCTAAGCGTACTTTAAATGAGTTTGTATCTAGAATAACCTTACACAGATACACTTACTGCAGTAGGTGGAAATACTTTGAGTGTTGAGGTATAGAGATCCTCGAGCTGGAGACTTATCTGCGTGATATCCCATTCTAGAACACTGTGTTTTGTTGGCATAACACTGCAGACAGTGTCCTTCGTTGAACTCCTCCCAGCTGGTACATGGATACGCCTCGAATGGACACTGGGAGTTGATAGACTCCGTGAAAAGGTAACACGACCGCATGTGACTGCATGCTACAGCGGCTTCAGCACCTACAACAACATGCATATGCTTTTTTACACATCTATACATACACACGTATACATCGACTCATAAAATCATTCATACAGACGTACATAGAGAGAGAGAGAAACAGACAGAGAAACACAAAACATTATTGTTGGAGATGTTTACCATAGTATCCCATTGTTGCTTCACTCCAAACTGCGTGTAATAGTTTAGACACGACACTTTTATCGCATCCGGGCTGTTCTGAACCGCCATTTGGATAGAAGTCCACGTGACCCATTGCTTGCTTTGCACCTAGTCCTAATGAAAGAATGCTCGATGAATCCGTGTGAATCACGTCAACAAATTTGGCATCTGTCGGATCTAGGCGAACTGCTGGAGCGGTATCTTGAAAGTAAGGTTCTGCAGGATCCAGACCTGATAAATAATAATAATAATAATAATGACAACAACAACAACAACAATAATAATAATAATAACAATAATAATAATAATAATAACAACAACAATAACAATACCAAAAACAACAATAAAACAAAAACAAAAAAGTACAACTTAAAATTAATAAAGGAGAAAAAGAAATATGATATTTATTTCTATGTACAATTGATTCAAAATAATATGCATATACAAATTTTTATTAAATAATCTAAAGATCAATGTTGATGGAATTTTGAAAGAATAAAATAAATTTTATTAAGTAATTTTTCCCAAAAAATAAAAAATAAAAAATTTTAAGTGTAATTAAAAAGCATTAAAATTTAAAACAAGCAAAATGTATGGTATATTTGAACCCAAAAGAAAACAAACCCTTACCGGTTATTCTTCCTAAATTCTGAACTTTTTCTCCTGCATAACCAGCGACGTGGGCACCAAGACTGTGGCCGATGACGTGGAAGTCGTCAGCAGAGGCGTTGAAGTTAGTTATAAGAAAGTTGATGAGCTGTCCAATCTGGGCTCCGACAACGCGAGTGTTTGCAGTCGCTTGTCCGTACGGGATGCCGGCCCCGTGACCCCAGTCCACTGCGATGACGTTCATGTCTTCCTGTGAACAGTAATTCATTTTAATGTGTGTCGTCGTTGTACTGGAATATATTTTCTATGTTTATTTATATGAAGTGAGTATTTAGAAATATATATTTTATTGTCGTATAATGTGTATGATTAGACTCTTCACATTCAAAATTTTCAAGAACAAAGTCCAGTTTTTGTCACATATATATATATTATCTTGCAATTGTAGTGTGTGTTAGGTTTTGTATGTATGTGTATATGTGTATGTATGTGTGTATGTATATATGTGTCTATGCAGGTGTGTGCATGTGGTCATATTTAAGTAGATATGTTGACAAGCTGCTAATTTGATATGTGATGTATGATTAATATATGATCAGTTGTATAATGAACGGAGTGATATGATGTTTTGATAGACAGATATAAATGAGTTGAAAATCAACACCTTACTTACGTGTTTGAGTAATTCGTGCACCATGTTCTGCACCCACTTACGATGAGCATTATGCGTCCACCCATGAACAACAAACTTAGTTTTTTTCTTTGCATCAAAGCTCGATGCTTTAATAGATGTCGTAGCAGGAATTATTTTCTGTTCATTGTTTGTCGTAGGGTTAGCTCTGTCGAAATAAATAAATAAATAATTGTTAGATCTCTTGTATAACATTAAAATATTAACAACAGCAAAAGTAATAGTCGTAATTCAGATTCATATAGCAAACATAGCTAAAGTAGAGATGGTTGTATCAGTAGTAATAATTATAACAGCTGTAGTAAAGGATAGATCAGGATCTTATTTATCTATGTTTGGGTCTGTACGTCTTTTGTGTCTGCTTTTCTAACTATCCCATTCTCTTTCTATACGTCTACTTGTCTATGTATCTACATTTTTTCTGTCTATCAGCTATATATATTTCTATGTATTTCTATGTATCTGTATATCTTTCTCTATGATAGTTTGTCTCTCTCTGTATACGTCTCTGTCTCTGTCTGTGCACAGGCATCATTTCACTTACCGAGTGTACAGAAAGAAAGCTGTTTGTATTTGTTGTGGTGATTTGGGAAGAAAACTCACAGTTCTGTGAGGGTCAGTGAATGGTGACCTGTTATCAAAACATCCCAGATCTCCATAACAGACTTGACTGGGAGTTAAATCACTCAGGAAGAAACCTGAAAAAAAATAAAATAAAATAAAATAACAAAATAAAAAGTCATTGAATGAATATTATGCAGAGCTCAGAAGTAAAGCATTTATTAAAATTAACATTCGTTGTACCCTTTCATTAACATAAAATGCAATATTCAGCTGACTTCAATTCTAATGTGTTTTCGCTAGAACAAAGACGAACACAGAATGACAATAAATGTAAACATTTAAACAAATTTTGGAAAAGTTTAATCCTGCCATTTTTTTTGTCCATGTAAAATAATTCCATTATTTGTTACCTAACAAACCATCCCATATCATCATCATCATCATTATCATCATCACCATCTTCATCATCATCATCAACATTATTATTGTCTTCTTTTTCTCTTTCATGCTTTATTTTATTTTTAAATTTCATTTATTTATATTTATTGCAACAAATGTACCCGAAAGACTGACCCAACACCTTTGAAATTGTGATTAAATTGTTACAAGTTTTGAAATAATATCTTATTTTTCTTAAACATTCACGTATTTGTAGAATTATTTAATGAAATTATATTACTAATTTTACGAATAAGATCGCATTACAAAATACAAATACCAGTGTAGTTCTGATAATAGAATCCAATTGTGAAACTACATCATAAAGGGACGTTACTCGAGTTTACCGTTATTATTATTATTATTACTTGACAAATAAAATTGAAAACATGGATTACCTACCCTGAATTTGTAACACCTTGGAATAATCCACTTCATTGAAACAAAATTTTTTAAAGTTTTAATTTTAGCTTTATTTTATTTTTATTTTGTTTGTTTGTTTTGTTTAGGTTAACAGTATCTTTAGATGGAATTTATTAATTATTTTTCGCCAGCTACTTAGTATTAAACACTGACTCATCGTTGTGTTTGTGTGTGTGTGTGTATTTACACACAGACATATATATATATATATATTTTAATTATTATTAATTTTCTTGTACAGTATTAATTATTTATTTATTTATTTATTATTGTTGTTGTTGGTGGTGGTGGTGGTGATGGTGGTGGTGGTGATGATATTGTTGTTGTTAAAGGAAAAAGAATTATTTGAACTAGTCTAATTTTTAAGTGGGTATTATTTATTAGTCAGTATTATAAAAAATATATATATATAACTAAATACTGGACATTAATAATTTTACTCAAATTTTAAATGATTTACAGTTAGGACTATTTTTGGCATCGACGTTTTCTTTGCTGGGCATTTCTTGAAGTGGACCAAATGTCACGGACGATTTTCTTAAGGGCAAGAATAAAGTGAATAATTTCGAGTGGATGACGTCTCGTGAAAAGATTTATTGACCTAAATATTATTTCAGTGTCAGACAGTTTGGAAACAGTTTGAATGCTGCCAAAATGTAAAGATGTTTTTTTTCCTACTTTACTATTAATAATATTTAATACGACCTGCACATATTTACAGTTCAGATTAATATGTTAATAGCGATAATTATTAAACGGTAGCCGAATTATTATCGGAACGAAAATTATTTCAGAAAGAAGATAGAATTATTATTTTAATGTAAAAAAAAAAAAAATAAAAAATAAAAAAATAATAATAATAATAATAATAATAATAATAATAATAATAATAGTAATAATAAAGAAAATAGTTAAAAAAATAAATATCTTACTTACTGTGTCAAAATATTAAATGCATTGTGAGTGAATTATAGAAACTTAATATTTGATTATTTATTTAGTACTGTTGAATACATTTCATATAGATTTATTGTTATAAATATTGCTACTCTCAATTAATTAATATATGATTAATATTCTATATATGATTAATATCCTAATTGTTAATATTCTTTTATCAGGATTACATTTGTATTCGTATATTTTAAAATAATAATAATTATAATTATAATCAGATAGGAAATATTATTAATTTATCACAGAATGAAAATAAATTTTATAAAACATTTTTTTTCTAATATAATTTATATAAACACTGTTTTAATTATTAATTTACTTAAAATACTGTTCCGTTTTAAAACTTTTGTGTTCGAGTTATTAGTTTTACTGTAATACAATATAATATAAAAAAATTTACCGTTATTATTTCAGTGTCAATATATTTAATAACAATTTACAAAATTATACTTATCTAATTATTAATCTGCTGTTTATAGTTATAAACTTTACTGTGAAAATTATGTGATACAGTATATCAACATTTACCGTTATAATTATTATTTTGGTGTCAGTATATTTAATAACAATTTACAAAATTCTCCTTATCTATTATTCTGCTGTTTATAGGTATAAAAAGTATTTGAAACAATACATCAATATTTACCATTTAAATTATTACAATCTACAAAGGTCAGCTTTCCTACTTATTTGTCTGATGTTTATAGCTATAAAACACTTTAAAAGAATTTACTATTAACATTTTTGTTTTACTCGCATTAATTAGTTTATATTCATGAATATAAATATCTAACAATTCTACCAATTAACTTCATAAAACCATTGTAATCACCAACAAGGATTCTATTCTTTCTCTGTATACAGCGATATACACCGTTTTTCGCGGTTTAAGGAACATTATTCTGCTGACCGATATGTAATGACCAACAACGATATTATTTTTGCCTATTAAACAATTGTGCAATTAAATCATGAGATGACGACTGACGTGATAAATGATTTAATTTCTGTCAGGTATCTAAATAATCGCGTTATGTAGAAAGTATCGTTATGCTCACCTTGAACCACGCTCCAAGTGAAAGAGAAACAAAAAAAAAATTTCAACATTATTTAAAAAAAACCAACAAATAAACAACAAAACGACTGTTTCTGATTCTTCCACCGCTTCGAGAAGGCAAGAAAATGCCCGTTATTTTTTATTATATTTATTATTTTGCCTTTTTTTAATTTTTATTTTTAATTTTTATTTTTTTAAGTTTATATGTCTGATAAAAAGCAAAGATAAACATATGTTAGTTAAGTCGTATTTTCGTATCCTAGACTTGGAAAAATAAGACATGTACGCAGTTTATGTCAGAATTTTACAAATAACTTACATCTTAATTTAAACCTAATTAAACGTTATTTTTTTTACATTTTGTCATTAATTAACGAAGTGACAATAGATGTTCATAAAATTCGGCTTTAAACGAAACGAAATGTTAGAAAACGTTTAAGATAAATATAGTGTAGTGGCATTTTAGAAGAAACAATATGTCATTTATTTTCTATTTTGCTCTCTCTCTCTCTCTCTCTCTCTCTCTCTCTCTCTCTCTCTCTCTCTCTCTCTCTCTCTCTCTCTCTCTCTCTCTCTCTCTCTCAACCTACGTAACTATCTGCCTCTCTCTCTTTATCTCTCATTTATATCTGTTTTATATTCCTAAGCTATCACCAATCCCAAATGTTCATTGCACTCGATAGTGTTATGAAAATGTAATTAATATTTCCTTTTTCAAAGATGTATTACTTTTAAATTCATTTTCCCTATTTGTAAACACATATATTCAAAATACGTAAACACAATCCTTGACTGCTGAGCTATATAAATGTTGTTGATGGCCTGCATCACGCCTGTTTATTAATATATAATTGTTATTTCATCTTCCTCGTTCGGGAAATAATATGTTTCTGAATGATAATAAAAATAATGTTTCTAATTAGCAGTTGATACCATTCGTTGATAAATACACTTTTTTATTTCATTTCTGTTTCAAAACATAATTACATAATTCGTGCAGTTAAAAAAAAATATATATATTAATAAAAAAAATATGATCCTTCATATTATTTAAAATTATTTTATCGCAGTTTGTTCAGAAGATAACAAAAAGTATATAAATGTTTATATATGTAAATATCTGTGAATATCAAGTTATTATTTTGAATTTAACAAAATTAATAATAATAATAATAATAATAATAATAATAATAATAATAATAATAATAGCAGTAACAATAACAGTAATAAGAACAATAATATGAACAATAATAAGAAAAAAAATAATCATAAATAAAAAAAAATAAATAAATAAATAAATAAATAAATAAATAAATTTAAACCCACAGCTATATGTCGTGTAATCAAGTCAGTGGTGACGGTCAGTTTGTTTCTCTCAGAGATAATGCAAAGTGTATTTGTGTGTCAAAGTCAATGTATGTCAAAGTGACAAGACGTCCTCCTTGTCTGACTACCCTACAACGCAGAGAGAAGACCAAACAAACCAAAACATGAGTGATGATAAATTCTTCTATCGATGACAGTGAACGTGATATTGCTAAAATATGTGTTTGTAGTTTACCTTTCAGTTTCAGAGAAACGTTGTGGGCGTTCTCAAGAGCACTTTTCAAAAGTGGAAATACGATATGGTTTTATTTAACTGGACGATGACCTAGAGTTAACTTTGACCTCGCGAGTCAATTCAGACTACGGTGCAAAAAGAAAGTGAAAAAAAAAAAAAAAGAGATGAAAAGAATAAGCTTCTGATTGAAATTGTTAAGCTGTCTTCTTAAGACTGGCTGATACTGTGATCGAATCTCAGTGTCGGCTGTCAGAGTTACTGGATTTATTAATTGATTTCCTTTTTAAATAAAAGTAATGTATCATAAACAGCAAAAGAATTAGGAACGCTGGTATAACTGTTAAACTGTTGGTTTATAATGGCAAGTATGGGGTTTTGATTCCTGTTAATGAAATCAAAAGAAACATGTAAGACAGAACAAAAATCGGTTTTGATAACCCGCTGAAAATCTTTTCTTTTTCTTTCTTTTTTTTTTTTTTTTTTTTTTTTTTTTTTTTTTTTTTTTTTTTTTTTTCTTAGGTAAACTAACACCATTTTGTGCAGAAATACCCGGCTGCTGGATTAATTAAAATTAATTCGTATTCATGCCATTATCAAATATTTCAAAGAAATATTTTATTTAATATCCCGCTGAAAATAATTTAACTACGATGATTAGACGTCAAGATACAGTTAAAAATAGATTATGAGAAAGGCTAAGCAATGGGCTACTCTTTTCAGTTAGCAACAGAGACAGTTTATAAGTAAGTCAGACAGACACTGAATCACGCGGCCTGTCGTGGAGCAATGGGTGGATCGGGAAACTACCCACAGAGCGAACTGGCATCTAAATGGGAAAGTATTTTTTTTATTTTTTTTTTTTTTTTTAAATTCCTTTGATACACTAACACAAGTTTGTGCAGACACCCCTGGATGCTGGATTATGCCGACAAACTAGAATAATTATATTCTATTCATATTCATGCCCTTGTCATGTGGTCGACTGATAATGCTGAGAGACTAAGCTGCACCTAGTTAACCTTGTTGTGTCTTTCTCATTTCAAAGATACGCTGTATGATTCTTTTCAGAATCTACTAACAGTTAGTACAAGCATACTTTAATTTCCAGTAGCCTTTTTTCTTCCTTTCTTTCTTCACTTTTTATTTTTTTTTAATGATACTCTTCAGAATTTTTTTGAAACTATTTTCATGGAAGTAATCTTATACATTTTAGCTCGACAGTTCCATTACCAGAGGCAAAAAGCTGATATATAAGATGGTGCAAATTTATTAATTTTGTGCATCAGGTGTTGAACAATATCGTGTTTGTTTGAGGTTTTATGTTCTGACTGTTTGCTTCATATAGCTTACGGTTACACATCGTTTATTTTCGTAAATAACAACCCGCCTACGGGCTCGATTGCAAAATGACCTTGTAACAAAAGCTACAGTATACGGTGCTGACTATACACTTACATGCACAGAAAAATAAAGACGGCACCTTTTTGCTTGCGTCACATTTATCTCTGTGCCTTTCATTATCCCAGATTCCAAAACGCCTACAGTAAAAATGCAAGATAACTCTGATGTTACCATAGGGCAGATCTAGAGTTGTCCATAGGGATGGTTTCTATCGGCAGATCAGTTATATAAATAAAATCGCAATGTTACTTTATCTTGTGTAAAATCGGAATCCACAATTTATGTTTTTAATATATTTTTTTTTTTTTTTTTTTTTTTTAAGTTCGTACTAGTGCATGGCTTTATACAAATTGCTGTGACATTTAATATATCATTGCTTTGTGGCAGTTTTGCATGTCATATACCAATTAGCACAGAAAATTCCTAAAGAAAGCATAGGTCAAAGTTACGCAATTCAAATTAATCTGGTTTCTCTGCCAAGAAAGCAGCATATTTATATGTGCTCTTTTCAAACACAAATAAAAGTAGAACTTCTTCTGATATAAGAATGATAAAAAACCCATTTGTTTAATAATTATCACTATTTTATTTTATTGATTGTGGTTTTTATGCATTTTTTCTTTTAAAATTTAAATTTATTTATTTATTTATTTTTGTTTATTTATTTATTTATTTATTTATTGTTTGTTTGTTTGTTTATTTGTTCATTCATCCATTCATTCATTTTATTTTATTTTATTTTATTTTGTCTATTTATTTATCAAAAGTTAAATATCAGTATCTCAGCCTAATAAAGATTACTACAACCGCGACACACTTATCCATGCATGAAACAAACTCAAATGGCGTAAACCAGATAATAAAATCATGGGTGGATACAAGATTTCAGTAAAGCAGGGTAATCCATCAATGACGTGGCTAAAATCTTCAAAATCAAATGAAATTCATTATTACTGGAAATAAAAATAATAAATATAAATAAAAAATACATTCTCTCTCTCTCTCTCTCTCTCTCTCTCTCTCTCTCTCTCTCTCTCTCTCTCTCTCTCTCTCTCTCTCTCTCTCTCTCTCTCTCTCTCCCGCCCACCTTAACATACTCCAAACATTATAATTTAAATAACAAAGCTAGTCTGATTATTTCATAAGTGTAGTAATATTGAGCATTTTACGCGAGGTAGTCATACGATTCTATTAAATACCACAGAGTCATTACAAATTGTAACAATAATAAATAATATTAAAATCTTTCAACCGGTCTAGCATTTTTTTTTTTTTACAGCTGTGTTACCCGGTCCGTGCCACCAAGTATCAGACGTTTCACAGACATCATTGTCCTGTGGATAAAAATATCAGTTTTCAGTCCTTGAAGTTTTATCATTATCTCACATGACTGACACCTTTACATAATAACGTCACGTTCCACGATCCCAGGCCCACCTCTCTTGATCTTATCATTTAAGCACAGAAACTCTATATATCTGCAGTGCATTCCACCCACACAGATTTATTTATTTATCCACTATAAAATCGTCTCCATGGTCACTGATTTGACATTGTTTTGATTTGTAAAACTGTAATGACTCCAACAAATTAAAATTATACTGTCTTCAGTTTCCATATTTCTGATAGGAACGTATTACTCTAGCAGAATTATTTTCGCAAGCAACTCTGCTGGTCACTGATCTGGTTAAGATGATCTATAAATTGATTAAATTCATAGCCAAATTGCTCATGTTTTATTTCAGATAATTGGGGCTGATGACGGTGAAGTTCTATACTTTTTCAAAACTGGTAAGAAAAACTTCGTTTTAGTGATCACGAATTCAAACACGTATTCATCTGATCAGACTTGCTGAGTTAGGAATAATGACAGTACACTCAGAAGTGTTTGAAACAGATAACAGAAATCTATGTCAATCCATGAATTAATATACATGTTGCTTAAGATAGTGTTCGGGACTAGTAAAATACCAAACTGATAATGAATAACTATTTTAAGCCCAAACAGCAAAACAATATATCTATTTATCTATCTATATAAATATATGTGTGTGTGTGTTGCTGTATGTATATGTGTATATGTGTGTGTAGGTATATATATCTATCCATCCATCCTTCCATCCATCCATCTATCAGTCTATCACCCGATCCATGTCTCCTATTATACTACGTTTTATTTTACAGCCTTCCTTCATCTCCGCAGACTCTTTCTCTTTCTCTCTGAGTCCCTTTCGTTTCATTTTATCACTTTACTATATTGTATATGCAGTATTAAATTTAACTTAAACTCTTATTCTTGTGCCACTTCAAACGTGAACTACTTCACATTCTGTGTCAGCTGAACAAAAGGCAAACCGTATATTTTATGAAACATTTAAATAACATTCGCCTTAAATTTCGTTTCGTTATGACGAAATCTCAGCCTGAAATGCCGTCATGAACACTGCACTAGAACCCAGACGTCGACTCGGTTCACTGCTTTGTGATCTGATGACTTCGCAAACAATCCTCGGTCGAGACGTGGGAATTTGCCACTTTCTTTACAAGTTTTCTCAAATAAAATCAAATAAGATTAAACGAGGAGAAAAGCAAATCAATTTTAAATTTGCGAATAACGGCACACAGACCAGTGGCTGAAATAAAAACGTCATTGACGAGACAAAGCCATGGGCCATCATTTGCCCGTGAAGTTAGAGGTGATAAAAATCCTATTAAGAAAAACATTTCGACCTCTCTAATGTTTAAAAAAGGAGAGAAATGAAAGATTAATTGAAGCAAGGTTTAAATAAATTGCCTATAAGAAATTTATTCTTGTGACAGCGAAACCATGCAGGGATTTTGTAAATCAAAACAAGACTGGAGTAAATAGCAATTGTTTTCTTGGTTTGACTTTGTTGTTTTCTTTGCTTGGGGCTATTGGTTTGTTTGTTTAGTTATTATTTATTTATTATTATTATTATTATTATTATTATTATTATTATTATTATTATTATTATTATTATATGTTTTAGACATTGTTATTGCTTTTATATAACATTATTTATTAATTTGGCAAAATTTTTTTTTTTTTGCGTTCTTATGTGTTTCTTTTATTTATTTTGTATTCTTATTGTTATTATTTGACGCTAGTATTATCTTTTTTATCTGATTTATTTTTCATTATTATCATTTTATTGTTGTTTGTTTATTTCTTTCTTTAGTATTATATTTGTCTGTGATTGTAGTTTATTTTACTTTATTTTATTTTATTTATTTATTTATTTGCTTGTTTGTTTGTTTATTTATTTATTTAATATTTTCGTTATTGATTTTTGTTTGTCATAATTATTTTGATTATTTCATGTTGATTATATTTTGGGTTTTTGTTTTATTACTGTTTATATTATTATTTTTTATGGTATTATTTCTTGGACGTGAGTGTTTTTGCTTCTTTTAGTTTTTTTTTTTTTTTTTTTAAATATTTCACATTCTGTTATTTTGACGATAGTGGTTTTATTTCATTGGCTTACTTATTTTACTGGAGTTAATACTATGCTATTTGACTTGTTTAATTTATCCGTTGTAATTTCTTCAATATTTCTATTTTAATTGTTTCTCTTATTACTTTTGATTATTTTTATGTCAATTTTTTCCTTTTCAAGTTATTTAATTCCCTTTTTTGGGGGGTGGGGTGGGGAGGTGTATGTCAGACTATTTCAACAACAAAAAAAGAAAACATTTAGAATACTTTTTGTTTGTTTTCGTCTTTTTCTAGGGAAGGTTTTAGGTGTTGACCTGTTATCGTCATTTTCTATGTACACTAATTTATTTTCTTCTGCTTTTGATTTTTTTCTTTTACGTTTTCTTTTGTTTTGTTGATTTTTCCTTCTCCTTCATTAACTTTACATTTTAATTAACTTTTCTTCCTCTTTTTTCATAAATCATTGTTTATCTTTTTTCCTTAACTAATTAATTTATTTTGTTCTGTCACTTTTTATCTCTTATTTTAAAAATTGCTCATCAATGTAATTTAAAATGATTTATTATTCGTCAAAATATATATATATATTTAAAAAAAACAAGTGAGTTTCCTATTTTGCACAAAAAGGGAGCACCCTTATTTTAATATATATAAATTTTCCAAGATAAAATCATTAAAATTAGGGTGCTCCCCTTTTGTGAAAAGCAGGAACTGCACCTATTTGTTATTTTGTTTGTTATTTTTGTTTTTTTTTGTGCGTGTGTGTGGTTTTTTTACATCGGTGGTGCACTTTACATTTGCCCTTCCTCTGGATACCTGTTCAAAACCTGAATACTTAATGGACTTGTGCATGCACAGCTTTGTCACCTCAGCTCGAGACCCTTACAGATTTTTTTCAACAGTTTTCAACTTAAAAGCACAGCGCAAAACTGCATTTAAAAAGTTATGACAGATCATCCGCATCTGAAAAAGAATTAGTTTATTTTCCTTGATGTTTTGTAAGTGTGTTATCAGCCTTATTGTAAATATGTATGTATCTCTGTCTTATATACGTCTGATTACACTCTGACACAGACAATATTTAGGGAACGCACTGGCATAATCACGACCTCACAAACACGGTCAGATGTCGCTGACGAGACTCGAACGTATGACACCCATTCGCAAGTACTCCAGACGCGAACGACCTCACCGTCCGTACGGCCATCAACAAATTTTAATTAAATAATTTATTTTGTTCTGTTACTTTTTAAATGTTATTTTAAATGTTATTTTAATCCAGACGATCAGAATGATTTAAAATGATTTTTATTCTTCAAGAAATAAATATATAAAAAGAACAAAAAAAACAACAACAAGTTCACAAAAATATATATATACACACACACATACACACATACATACATGCACACGAACACATTCATTTCATTTTCCAAGATAAAATCATTAAACTGAGGGTGCACCCCCTTTTGTGAAAAGCCGGAACTGTACTTGTTCTTGGTTTTTATATCTCGATGGTGCACTTCAGATTTGCCCTTCCTTTGGATACGTAGAGAAAAAGAACTGAAAACTCAGTGAATAAGTGCATGCACAGCTTTGTTACCTCAGCTCGAGTCTGTTAGAAAATGTTTCAATAGATTCTAACTTAAAAGCTCAATGCAAAAATGCATTTATAAAATTTATAAAAGATAATCCGCATCTGAAAAAGAATTAGTTTATTTTCATTGACGTTGTGTAAGTTTGTTATTAACTTTACTGTATATGTGTGAGGGTGTATAAATGTATATATGAATTTATGTGTGATGAATGTAAGTATATATGTATGTGCACATATATATAGGGATGTATGTTTGTAATGTATGAGTTTATATATTTATGTATTTACGTATATATGTATGCATGAATGTATTTATGTACAGATGTATGTTTGCGTCTGTGTATGAGTGTACGTTCGCTTTTTTGTGTGTATTTATGTATGTATGTGTGTGTATGTATATATGTATGTATGTATAAAGGTGGGTAGGTAAATATATACATATGCATACACACAAATGTAAATCATCCACACACACACACACACACACATACACATACATATACACACACTAAATGAGGCTGCATGTGAACGCGATCAAATTGTTTTAATTAAAATGCCAGATTTATTTTAAACAAAGAAGATTAATGTAATACCACCAGCAGTGAAATTAATCATAGCATTTAAGTGTGATCGGTAAAAATAATCCGTAATCCGCTGCAAAGGTAACAATTTTAATTAACTCACATTACGTCATTGCTCCGAAATCAAATCGCCGAAATAACCCGATTAATGATATTTGATTACTTTTTCTGTATGTACATCTACATCAAATCCCTCTACCATAAAATTAATAACTGAGAGCGTGCCCACGACTAGCGTACTTACACCATTTATATAGAAACAGGACGATAATAAATATGTAATTAAAATGAACATGACTGCCTAGATATCAGATTTCTGTTTATTTGTTACTCTAGACTAGCTGTTAGCAAATAAATATACTTAGTATTTAAGACTACAGTCGTATGCTTTGATTACAAGTCCTATACACATTTATTTACTTGACTATTCATTAACAGGAGTGTGCTTTTGTCATAGAGTAATAAAATCTACACACGTTTATTATTTTATTTTCTTTAAATGTTTTTAAGCTATAGAAATTTCAGTACAGTATTATCTTACAAAATAATACGTCTGGCAAAATAATTTAGATTACGTATATCACAACTAATCTTTACACATATACACATGCACGCATGCGCGAACGCATGCATACACACATACATACATACATATATATATATATATATATATATATGAGTGTGTGTGTGTATGTGTGCGTGCATGCATGGGTGCGTATGTATACGTGTATGTATATATATTTAGCTCTAATTCTAGATCCATTACATGATGACATTATGGAAAACGAATACGTAGGTGTCATGACGTCAACAAATGCACTCGCGACTAGTTAAATAATAGTCTTTCAACGATGACATGAAAAGAATTTTTTTTTTTCTTCAGCTTCTTTTTTTTTTTTCAGATCTTTGCATGTCGTATAGAGTGTGTTGGTAAATATCTCAGTGTAAAGTGTGTAAGAGGCTTGCTGTGTGGGTTAACTCTTGTAAACAGTCTACAGGTCATCAACCCAAGGCTCTTGTAATGACAAAAGGGCGTACTCGGGTCCTCGTCTGGTCCGACATTTTCATTCATACGAAGATTACAAATTTGTGTGAGGTTTCACAGACAAAAATCGGTTGTCTGGAAATGGAGAGAATCAGCTGGTCATGCGCGTAGAGCTCAGGAGTGGACGTGGACTTGTTAGGATAAAATAACAATATAGAAGTTCAGAAAAGTACAGACAAAATATACACATTTGTGCGTGTTTCATTATAGGGTGTAATTTTCCTTTTCAAGTTGTTTAATTATCTTTTCGTTTTTTTTTGTTTTTTTTTTGTTTTGTTTTTTTGTGTGTGTGTATGGGGGTGACAACATTCCATTAGCTTATTTCAACAACAAAACAGAAAAATACAGGCTCACACAAAGACTTACATACAAATATACAGACATAATAATAGAAACACATTCACACACATACATACATACATACATACATACATACATACATACATACATAAGTACATATATACATATATAAGTACATATGTACATATATGCTGTGCAGTCTACCTACAAACACAAAGTTTTATTATTGTCTCAAGTTTGAAAGAAACCTTATTAGCTAATCAATCTAGA
>CM022670.1:18606697-18811697 GCA_012295275.1 Chrysomallon squamiferum
AACACGTAACAACATCAAAAACCACTTTGTGAGAAAAAAATAAAATAAAAAATAGAATGAAAAGGAAAAGTCATTATATACGTAATTTCCCAATATGTTAAGTTTTGCACGTTATAAAAATATCCCTCGTTCAGCTCCCGTTCTCACGACGGTTTCTTGGCGTAATGGAACGTAGAAAGAAAACACAATAGAACGCTATTGACGAAAATCCGTCGAGCCAGCAATGTTGACAACTACCTGAGGCTTTTACAGGTCACCCTTTATGCTGTATATCTCTGTTATGAAGCCTGCTACAAAAAGCGTCCTACAGTGACGAAAAATACATACACGAACTTTCCTCTACGCGGAAAAGAAAATACACAAACATATTCAGCTGCGGTGAAGAATTACCTAAAACATCCTCTTCGGGTTTTTTGGATATATCCGGAGTGAAGAACTGTGATATATGCCAGAGTTATCGAGTGTGGTTGATACACCTGTATTTGTGGTAATTCATCGAAACACAAACTGGTTTTGCCAGATCGAGAACCTGCAGTAAGAAACCTTTTCAGACTGGTTAGTCAAGTTCTACCAGAACTTTAGAATGAGCCAAACCAAGTTAGAAAATTCAGGGTAAGCGGTATTTCATTTTTTTTTATTTATTTATTCATTCATTCTTAAAATTATTTATAACCATGTATTCTTATTTGACTTGACGTTTGTTATGGTACAGGATGGAATCGTAGTAAACGCTCTGCGGTGGATGTGTATTTGTTAACTGTTGTTTTTGGTTTAGTAAATTAATCGTTGTTAGTGTTTAAATTGTGTTTATTCGATAATGTTAAGTGGATAGGTAAAAGAAGAAGGTATGAAATGTGGTTTCACTGTGAAAACATGGATACCTATGTGATATAGCTACTGTTTCCACAGGTGAGTGCTTTAACCTGGCAACTTTTATTAAAGCTTCGGTCCCTCGATTATCTTACGGCTTAAAGCTTTCGTGAAATTTCCAGGTTTCTTGGGTGTACAGAAATGCCTTGTAAAGAGGATGTCGAGCGTGACCATAAATATTAACAGCAGTCTCAGTTTAGTATTCACCTTGTAGAAAACCCTAACACGTGATGCATGACCAAATTCGCTGCATTTTTAATGTTTATTTACTAAACTGAACACTTAGTTGTGTATCTTAATGTTTATTTTCCTAATAGTGTATCTACTATGTGATTATTAATGCGGTTTGACATGCTAACACATTTCTTAACACCGCGAGGACAGTAACTGTGTCTTTTCGAATAATGATAACACTTTGTCTTTTCGGCTTGGGTTCTGAAGGCGTGTATTGGCTATCACTTCAGTTATCTCGTTAATTGGGTACATTCACTGATTGACGATAGGTCTGACGTAATAACAATTAACCCATACCAGACGAAGTCATTAACAAGAAAGGGGGTACACGGTTCACAGGTGGTTCTGACCCAGTGCGCAAAATTAATTGGGGAGCTGACCAAATCGTGCCCATGGATACGGCTGCAGAGGGTTTCAGTGCACCATGCACGCTTCTTTAGAACTGGACTAAATTCAGCAACTGTGACTGTTTTTGAAAAAAAAAAAGAAGAAGAAAAAAGTCCCGGCCTCGTTGAATGCTTTCACTCATCACTGAATACATCAGTGTCACAGCGGCTGGGTGATTTTGTGTTTTTATCTTCTGAAATCCTCTCAACGTTTGACCACTGTCGTGTGGGCGATCTACTTCTGACTCCTGCGCTAAGCGTCTTAGCACAAATCGGGGGATTCAGACAGCCGTCTTGTCCTGGTCGGTCGCTCTTCGAATAGCAAAAAGAGGCTTGTGTGGAAACAACAATACGGGGTGGATCTGACGGTTACGTCACCCGTGTTTACAGATAATCGACAAATTTATGAGCGACTCTGTGCAAGGAGGTTGTCGTTTTCAGGATGAAAGATTTAGATTCTGCTGATGTAGAGAATATTCTCGAGTTGGCTTTATTGGAATGTGATGTTAATGTTTGGAACATAATGTAAGTGCAATATAATTTTTCTCATAAATCTTTTCTTTTCGCATGCAAAAGGATTTTTTTTTTCAAAACTGTGATTCTTCATTTTATACATATATTGTAAAAAATTTAATTTATATGTTATAGTTGTATATATATTGTTCCATTATAAAAGTCCTATGAGCTATTTTAAATATGCCAGTGGTTCCAAATATATGCATCATTGTCGATAATAACATTATATAATATAGCTATATAATATATATATATATATATATAATCATTACTGATAATCATATATTTTTTCTTCTCTTTTAACTATTTGTTAATGAGAAAAAAATATATCATTCCATTCGAAAATATATTAAAAAAATATTATCTTATAATAATCTGCAAACTTTTTTATTCTAAATAAGACATCCTCAGTTAAAAATTGGAAATAACTAAACTGAATGATTTCTGATGTTTTTTAAAATTACATTTGATATTATTTTTCTCGAAAAATATAAAATTAAGAAGAAATGTTTTTTTTTTTAAAATCGCACAAAAATTACCTCAAATCAAATGATTATAATTACTGTGAAAAGAAAATAACATATGCAAATAAAACATCATTTGACCCTGGTTAAAATAATAAGTAACTTATTGATTGCTTAATCAGAAATACACCATAGTTTTTAAACCCTTTACGTTTATCTGAACTAATAGATAATAACAGTACGATAAAATAAAGTAAAATAACTATAAAATAATAATAATAATAATAATAATAATAATAATAATAATAATAATAATAATGATAATTCTAAATATATTAAAAATGTACCAAACCTAATTATTTTCAAAAATATACTTGTCAAATTTTGTTACATTCTTCTGTGTATATGTAAATTACTCGAGATGGATTGGTGTCACTTTGTGCATAAATCCCAACAGTGTGTCCCAGTTTATCATACTCCCAAACACTTAGACAAACTTAATTCACTGACGTAGGAATTTTTATTTGTTTCGACTGTTTTGTTGGTAATACTGAGATAAATTTAAATAGCACGGTACCGTGCTAAATTCAAATAACCCAGTTATGTCAGCGGTGTAAGATTTTATTGGTCGCAATTTGAGATTTGTTAGAACCAAATCAGTACAGTTATGACGCATAAACCGTGCCACCTTTTGAGAAAAGAGTTTAATATGGTTTACTGGAATATTAACATCAAATGAAAGATCCATAGCCGAGTGTCTTAGAAGTCAAAATCTAACATTTATACAAAAAGTTTCTTACACAGAATATTACGTTAGGTCTTGTTTTAGAATTAACTTTTCCATTATCAAGCCCATTCCTTGATATATTTTGTACTGCATCAGTGTCTAATGATATTCGTAAAATAAATTTAATATTTGAGAATATTCTGCAAAGATGATGTATACGTTTAAAAGCTATGAATAAAAATAATTCTGTGTATTTATTTATTTATTCATTCATTCATTATGATTATTATTATTATTATTATTATTATTATTATTATTATTCCAGAAAAACATAAAAACTTATTACATAATTTCGTTTTTGTCAAAGTTGATATTTTTATTTTTTTATTTATTTATTATGTTATTTTTTATATGTTGTTTACACAGATTCAAATTCTGCGTACTCGAGTACTGTTTGTTTTGTATAATACATACACTTACGTTTTGAAGATATGAATGTGTACAAAGGGTTTGTGTTTACATATAACGTGCCTCAAGTCATATCAAGACCAATGATCGACTCATTATCACGATAATATTGCAGTGTTTATTACATTCATCAACTGCACACCAAGGACTTATTGCTAAAGGCTTCGTTACCCTTTGTGAGGTAATTATTACGTCATCAGTCATATTCATTAGCATACACGATAAGGTTATATCTCCGGACATTCTGAACTGTGATAAATATCTCGATGGTCAGTGACGATGAAGGTGACATTTTGACCGGACACCGTTTGACGAATGGGTTGTGGAAGATTCAGACTGGTAATGGGACGAAACGTACCCGCTTTTGTACTTTGATGAAGCGCAATACCTATTGAGTAATTATGAATCAAATTAGCTGTGTGCATGCAATGCTGTTTGATTGAAATCATGGTCCTTGAGACGTTGGACTTTTTAAAATCTTTTTTCTTCTTTTTTTATCTAAATAAGATGAATTGAGGTTTTAGTGAAAGAGAGGCATAAATACAAGTATATCTTTGTGTGTGTTGTACTCTCGGCCTTTTTCTTTTCTTCAGTTTGCTCAATCTCTCTCTCTCTCTCTCTCTCTCTCTCTCTCTCTCTCTCTCTCTCTCTCTCTCTCTCTCTCTCTCCTTTCCCTCTACCTATCTGTCTGTCAGTTTATCTATCTGTTTATCCCTCTATCCATCTATCTACCAAACATTAACGTGAATAAACTTTTGCGATTTATTAAACCTGTTTTGGACAGACAATTTACAAAAACTGCGATCACGTATCTTTATCCTACATCTTGTTTTGACATTATTGAAGACACGCTTTCAGCACCTGAAATCTCGCGTAATATGAAACATTTTCTACACTGCCTCAGTTTGCACCCAAATCGTAACTTTATACGACAAAAGATAAACATCGTCATACTTAATTACATAAAAACAAATAAGCACAGTCGTAATTTTATGAATTGTCATTTACTGCGTAAAAATTCAAAACCATGTTGGTTTTATCAGTAATCAGTAAAACAGAGACGTTGACATAGACGGATTAGGAAAAGGTAACGTTGTCGACTTCATTGACCTTTTTTTTAAAAACGTCACACAAACGTCAAAAATCATGTTAATTGGTTACTTGAATAATGACAGTGGATGACTGTGGTTTTCTGCTTCTTCTTCTTCTTCTTCTTTTTCTTCTTCTTAATATTATTATTATTATTATTATTTTTAGTGATGGTCGTACAGTATTTTTTATTTAAAAAACAACAACGAACAACGAACAACAACAACAACAAAAATATAAATAAATTAATAAATTAATAAATAATACATTAATATTTTGTGGATACATTCTTATTTCACGTGTGATGTACTATCAGTTTTTCGTTATTTCTATGTGTCTAACTGTTTTGGTTTTTGCCACAGATAATTCTGTTATTTGTCTTAACATTATTTATTTAGCATTTTGATATCCTCGAACAGGTATATGTTTTACATCAAAGCATTTTAACATTTTACAAATATAAATATTTTATACAGTCAGCCGGTGGTTAATGGCAGAATATTGACATTTTTACGAAGGTAAAAGATATGAAAAAAATGATTTCTTATATACGTGTGTGTGTGTGTGTGTGTGTGTGGGCACGCATGCTCTCACACACAGAGAAAAATACGATTTGCCATTTATCTAATATTTTAAATCCTATTACATTTCTTATTTTTATAATTTATTACTGATATTCTAATTTTGACAATGATGACGATGAATTTTATTATTATTACTATTATGATTATTATTATTATTATTATTATTATTATTATTATTATCATCATTATCATTATTATGGAATCGTATGTAAAATGAAATGAGCACGATTTTATAAAATTTTCTTTTAGACCTTTCGCTTTCTTCGCTAGCACTAATAGTTAAAATAAATTATTCACAGCAATTAATTTAGTTACGTCATGGTTTGTGAATGGATTATAATTTGGACTCGGTACATGGAACGGAAGGCGTAGATTAACGAGCGTTTAGAACAAAGTCAATCAGACATGTGTTTCAGCACATTCACTCTGCTTTCTTAACTTTAAGAAGCTTTCTTCACAAACAGTGCGCCCCTGGCGATGCATTCCATCGCAGACCCATTGTGTCAAAACAAATACACCTACCCGAATTACATACGTCTCTGCACCCGAACAGAGAGCGGCCACCCCGCCTAGGGGCGGCACTGGCGGTAACAAAACAATGTGAGACATCAACAAGTGGTGTTGTGAGAACTAAAACAAGCATACAGTAGTTTCCAACGCCATTACGTAACCAGCCTCAAGTAGGGTGGCTTTCTCCGACGTTTTTGGTATTTTTGTATGGGCGGGTCACTGTGTTTTGAGAACTGAACTAAAGTAAACCTGCTGGGGGTGAATAAAGACATAAAATATTATTTATCATACGTTGAGTAATAAAATTATTTTTGGGGAAATTGTGTTGATGTTATAGCTTATTTTTGTTTGTTATTTATTTATTTATTTATTTATTTATAATAAAATATTTTATGAAAATATAGAAATAATCTGAAATACCCTTATAAATAAATATGTAAAACTAGAGCTTGATTTATTTATTTATTGTTCATTAATTTTTTGGTTTATTTGTTTCTTGAATCTTATGAACGAAAAAAAATTACATTTTTACTTTTCATTCACGTAATACAGTATAAGAATGACGCGTTTTATATAATAAATAGTGTTTGAATTCTGATTCAGTTTATTATTAATATCACCGAGAATGCTTTTATTTAATATATATATGAATATATATACTAATGTTTAATATACAATAAATTAGAAACTTTGTTAAATTTCTTTAAATTAATTTTGATATTGTTGAAAATTTATATTATTTATTTATTTATTTATTTATTAGTTAATTTTCTCATTATATATGTAGTATATTAATATAATTATTATTATTATTATTATCTTTTTTTCTTTCTTTCTTTTAGGTAGATACAATTCAATCTTTATTTCCTCTTAGCTGATCAAAGTTTTATCATTTTCTTTTATCCAAACTAGTTTTTCTATAAATATGCAGTATTCTCTCTCTCTCTCTCTCTCTCTCTCTCTCTCTCTCTCTCTCTCTCTCTCTCTCTCTCTCTCTCTCTCTCTCTCTCTCTCTCTCTCTCTCTCTCTCTCTCTCTCTCAGACTCTAATACACACACTTGAGGTCACATGCACACATTCACAGACATGCAGACACGCATAACCACACACATCCACATTCACACCCATTCACGTATGCACACCTACACTCTTGTGCATTCTCACTTTCTCACACTGTCGCAAACCTACTGAACACATGCTTTCATGCCAGTCAGGTGCTAAAGCCGGGCTTAGAAAACAATATAATTTACTGCTGTTCAATCGATCAATAAACGAACACAAAAGGCAAAACTCCTTGATTACGGTTGCCATTCGCGACAGTACACATCAGTAACCGCCATGGTTGTTGCTTTCGTTTGGCATGTCTCGAAATCATTAATGGCTGCCTCAGTGGCAGATACCATCAGCGCTACGGGGGGATAGGTCAGGGTTTCGTCCAAAGAACAAAATTTACAGAGGGTTGGTTGAGATATTTGCATCTGATAATTCCGTCATGCTGATACTCGGTGTTAATGTTTATTCAAAAATTTTCAACAGAAGGAAATTAAGATACGGTATTCATATTACCAAAGTTCAACGAGTGTATTTATTTTTTTCTTTAAAAAAAAAAAAAAAAAGTCTTTTCTTCTTGCTGTTTCTCTTATTCAACCTGTGTATACAGCCACGTATAAATATAACAATTCCAAACATGTAAAAAGCAATAATGATAATAGTAGTAACCAAAACATCAACAATAACAACAAAAAACAAAAACAGGAGGTCTTTTAATATCTAGTTTATAATGGATAAAACTGTAGGATATACATCATTTAACAGTTATTTTCTGACTGTACTGAATAACAAATAAAACAATGATATTTGTGTAGGATAATCCACAATGATTTTGCTGTCAGAAACAAATGACAGGAAAACAATAACATGAGAAGTCTCACAGCGACGTGATAAACTAAAATTATGTAAAAAAACTTAAGGCTGGAGGCGGGGATTAATCTCCTCTCATGCTTTAAATATTATTCTGGTGATACATCTTTTCTTTTGCTTCTTTTAATTTAATTTATTTTTATTTTATTTTTATTTTTTTTTTTTTTTTATTATTATTTTTTTTTTTTTTTTTTTTTTTTAATTTTTTTATTTTTTTTTAATTATTTTTTTAAATTTTATTTTATTTTATTTTTTTTTTTTTTTTTTTTTTTTTTTTTTATTAATATTATTATTATTAGTTTTTGGTTTTTTTTTTTTTTTTTTTGAGTGTTGGAATGGTCTGTTTTTTTCCTTTTCTTTTATATACACGCATATATCTGCAGAACAAATAATAAAATTAGAGGCCATAATAACAACAAAACTACAACAGAAACAAGCCCCACATGCAGACATAAGTACAAAATAAACTCACACTCTCTTCTATATATATATATATATACATCTATGCAGAGACACATAAACACAAGAAAACACAATATGCATCATTTTCTCGTGGGGCTAGGTGAGAGGGGGGCGAATCCAAGATGTCAGAAACATTGTCTTTGATACAACTTTCAGAGCAAAATGAGGTTCATTGTATAGAAGAATTATCGGTTGTCATAAATAAGGATATGCCTTATAAACAAAATAGGTATTTGCTTAACAATACCATGAAAAAAAAATTGAAAAAGAAAACAAGAAGTAAAACACCAACAATGAAGCTCTGTTAGGAAGTATTGTAGTAAGTGTTGAAATATTATACAGCAGCAGGAGTTATAGAATTGTATGGAACAATACTAATACAGTGAAATAATGTTTTAATTAAAAGCTAATTGTTATTTGATGCTCGTTTTATTTAGCCCAGGAACATTATATTTTTATTTCAATTCACGTCTTATATAAAGGATATGATTTTGTTTCAACCTTTTACTCTCTGGCAATACGTCTTGCATACAAAGCTATTAGTAAAAACATTTTAAATATTATAATCGTGTAATAGAAAACTTAATTGTTTAAGTCTACTTTGACAGTGGGAATTGAATATATTATCTGCAGGCTGACATATAACACGTTTTGGATTAAACGCAGTTGGAGTACAACAAAATACCTGAGACAACCAAGAGAACTGTCACTCTCTTTTTGTAACGTCTTTTTGTCATGTCATAGTTAAAAAAAAAAAAAAAAAAAAAAACAACCTCATATCGTTTTTCATTATTTACGTCCTGTTTCCAGGAGAATCCTTATAGTAGCATTTCTGACCCACTTTTAAATGCTAATCATGTTTATTAAATGCTCTGCTGTAGTCTGGTGTGTAAAATGCATCTATCTGGTCTAGCTTTAAGAGATTTATTAGTTTTTGTAATTAATACTTATGACATTTTCTAACAAGTTACAGAAGAGTTACTTCACACAATTAAGACATGCATTACAATGAATAATAAGATAAGCGATAGTTAATGCTGGGATCAAATTTTGGTAATGCATCAGTTAGTGTGTTCAAAACAAATATTATTTTAGTAAAACTTGTGTGTTTTTTTCTCAGGCCATGAACTCTCATGTAATAGTATTGGCGTATCAAAACGACATGCTATGTGCTGTCGTTAAAGACGCATGCAGAAGATAAGCTGCAACCAATCGAAGAATATTTAATGTTGCAGAGGACATCGTATTTAAGATACCATCATTATATAAAGTTTGATTATCTTTTAACCGTTTAATCTGTTAGCCGTAGACATTAAGTATGAGCGGGTTTAAAAATAATAATAATAAAAAAAAAAAAAAAAAGAGGATTAATAAAGAATATTTGTATTTTTTCCGATAGTTAATATTGTTGTTATTCTCTTTCTCCTCCTTCTTCTTTTAGTTCTTGTAGTTGTTATTAATTATTTGTAATTTACAGTAACTACAATAATGGCGCTTTCTTACTGAAATCTGGTCATACCGCGAATTTCAACACTTTCGCTGATTTGTCTATATTAGTATACATACCCCGTCATAACCTCTTTGTAGAACAAATGTGAAATATGATACCTGGTCTACTGATATATTATTTAGCCCTCAAAAACATCAAGAAAATATAAAATAAAGTAAGAAAAATGCTAATGCATAATTCATTGGGTTGGTTATAAATATGTCTCATTTTTTATCGTCGTGTGTAGTTATCGTACGAATCCCCTGGAGGTTTTTTTTTTCTTTATTATTATTTTTTTTTTTTTTTTTTTTTTCTTTTATAAATATGAACGACTAGGTGAACTGTTCATAATTGTTTAATGTTTGTCAGATTCTTTATTCCTTCCTTACTCACTCACAAATTCAATATGAAGAGTTTTTATTTTTTATATTCATATAATTTCAAAATAACAGGAACAAATGCTGCGGATACTGCTATCATCACTGCTTTTACACAACATTAACACCAACACTTCTACACTAACACCATCATTACCACCGTCACCAACATTACCACACTACTGCTGCTGATTCCACTATCACTGTACCGGCACCAGCTCATTACTACCATTATTACTACGGCTAGTCTATTATAACAACAACAACAACAACAACTCTTAAAGCAGGAGCAGCAGCAACAACACAATAACAACAACAACATCTTGCGAAATGTCTTAGTTTTAGTTTTTATGTGGAAAAACAACTTTAAAATAGCATGCATTGTCTGTGTATAATATTTCATATATACACACAGTTATTAACACTTGACTTACTTACATGATATTTGACAGGTTTTGTTGGTGGATAAGAAAAACGACAAAACATGACATAACTTGATGACGTCATCTAGTGCCTCGAGCCATTATAAGAAAATATAAAGGCTAGATTAAACGATAATGTTATAGTGACACAGGGATATTTTTTGACACCTGAAATGTTCTCTTATCCTATCTTCACTAGTTTTGCGAGTGGAAGCTCTAAACACCTGTACACCGGCTACATTGCAAACTGTATCCGCCATAATGATGTCAAACAACCTCTAAAACATAGATTCAGTAGCGATACATAAAGGTAAAAAATTGGGTGAAAGGATTTCTACATGGTATCGAGCAGGCCCATCTATCTTTTATTGACGTTTATTCTAATATTTGATGCGTGAAGCATTTGATACTCTTCACCAGTTCTGACCTGTTTATTAGAAGTATTCCGATAACCTACTTATGATTTTATGATGAAATTGTATAACGATCTTGACTTGATGTAGTATTTGGGTTTTTTTAATCTTTTTTTTCCCTCCGCAATAACATGAATCATCATCATCATCATCATCATAAAGAAGACAAAGAAAAGAATAAGTTTGATAATGATAATGCTAACGTGATGAATACGAAGACGTCGAAGAAGAGAAGCAAGACAGCTGGGTCATCTTGGTTTTCTGAATTAGGTTTCAGCTAATTAAGTACCGGATGCTGATCTGGGTTCACTAACAACATCTTCTCATAATAAATATGTATAAATGAGAATTTTATATAAATATCTGTTGAAATTAATGATAGTAAATATTGTTCAACGCCCTTTTTGCTTCCTTATACGTTCTCATCCTTGTAGAGGCAAATTAAACGACATTTAAAGAAATGACGTATTTCCCAGCGTAATCAAATATATTTGACAACACATATCAAAGGCTGCTTCTGTTAAATTACATTAATAAATAAATAAATTAAGAAGCTATTAAAACGACAGATATGTATCATTTTTCGATTTACGTAGCGGTCCCTGCGGAAACATAGACGTTTAACAGGGGAAGAGAAGGAAACGCCATAGAAGTTTCCTATTTTGACGTTCCTTAGATGTTTTTAAAAGCATGGATGATTTCGTGGAACTTATTAATTTTAATCTACGCAGTTTGACTTGTAAGGCATTAACATATTTTTTTTCTCTGAGCGCAAGGCTGTACATGTTCATAACTGAAACCACTCTAAATTTTACTTATGTGGGTGTTTTTTTTTATTTATCTGGCGTGGCACAAATCACAAGGAAACAACGCACTGTTTCACTTTTATCGTTTCGCCCCAAGCTCTAGGTTACTCCTTTGTGTCTTCTAAAGATCAAAACCAAAACTCATAAAGTTGTTTGCTAAATGGTTGTAAATTTGTAATTATTTAAAGTATTGCTTGTTATTTAAAATATATATATATTTTATTTTATTTTATTATTATTATTTTTTTTTTTTTGGTTAACTTTGGAGAAAGCATTTAGTTTTGTTTGACATCATCAAAACAACATTAATGTTTTTTGCAACGACCATCGGATATCATCACTTTAATATTTCAGAATATAGTCCTCTTCGCCAACCTTCTTATACTTTCCATAACACTAGCTAGGGCTATTCAATATACACCTTCTCATATTCGTAAAAACTGCATGGCATTTGATAAACAGTCGTGGGGTACTGGCTCCAAGGAGAAATAAGGATATTTTAATTAAATCGTTCTAATTTTTGTAGGTGGAAAAGAATTTCAATAACAAAAAATCTCAGAAAATAATTAGAAATAAATTAAAATTATTTGTTCGTACACCAGAGAAGCAAGTTAACGACAGACAAAAACAAATTGAAAACATATTTTCTTTTATTTGTTCCTAGCACCACAGGTATACATTTTTATCATTTTATCTGTGAAAGGTTCGTCCTTGGATATCTTTTCTACAACCGTAAAGAGAAAAATGAGTTTAAATACAATGTGCCATTGTTACAGCGTATTTTACCTCTACAAAAACCAGGTGTCTAACAACAATATGTCACAATTCGAAGTGAAAGTCGCCAGAACGCATGTCCACTGGCACAAATTATGTGTGGGTCATTATTCTTCTTTGCACTAAATTGTCATAAATGTTATTCCCACGAGGTGAATAGTGAATGACGGCAGTCACGATTTACGAGCAGTGGGGGATTTGTTAGCCGTAAACAATTTGTTAATTCGACGCATATATCTGTGTTATACTGAATGTATATATACAATCGTATGGACAATGGAAAAAATACTGTGGCACTTTCAACTGCAGAATACCAAATATTTATGACAAAAAATAATACCTAACATATGAATCATATATAAAAAAATAAAAAAAACACACAAAAAAAAAACGGGATTAACATTATCAATTATTTGTAAACATCAATAACTGTACGGCTATTCATATATGATTTTATTTAGTTTATAAATATTAATAAAAATCGTTGCTTTCAGTTCTATCCTTTTAAAGGGCGTTTTCCGTATTTGTATTCCATGGTTTACAGAGTATTTGTATTTATTACCTACGTGGAGTATCAAAGAAAACAGTTTTCTGTTACAACTACCCATGGGAAATCTGTCGAGGTCAGTGACACACTGATAGGTCTGCATTAACATTATTAGCTTCATTATAAGTGCAACGAGAAGAGGATCGTAAGAGGGTGTGTGTATGTGTATGTGTTTTTATGAGTGTATGTGTATGCATATATAATTATTTATACATTCATACATACATATATAGTATATACTTACACATATATACATACATATATAGTATATACTTACACATACCGAGAAACATACATATTCTTACACGTACACACACATACATACATAGACACATATCTACACATATACACATATTCACATACAGACATACAGTCTAAACAAATTCAGTAACGACCTCAAACCACATTTTTATGCATTCTCACATCCATGCATTTATACCAGTACATGCATACGAATGCAAACAAGATACATGCGTGTACTAACGCCGAAGCTAGAATGCACGAGTAGAATATTCACTGCCTCAGTTTCATTTTTCTCTGTGTCACTCATCGTCTCCCTCCTAATCTCCCTCTCCCTCACATTATCATTTTTTATTGCAATACTATTAGCATTCCACAAGAAAGAAATGGACGTCATACGATCTTTCAGATGTTTTTCTGTCCAGTCGTCAACAGTTTAATGACGCCAAACCACAAGTGCACACATTATTACTAAACAAAATATATATATTTTCATTCAAAACAGACCCTGTCTTGTCGCGTTCCTTTTAAACACGGGAACTGTTTTATATTCTTTGATCGCCAAGGTCTTTCATCGTTTTGGACATTATCGCGGATACCAGTACAATGCAAGTGTGTTCGTCCCCAGCAGCCTTTTTAAGGACATTTATCACTCCATGGCTGATAGCACAAACTGAGACACAGTTTGTATTATAGGGGGTTGGTATTTCAACACGTCGACAATGGTCGTACTGTTGGAAAATATAATTACATTCTAAAGCTGAAGAGGTGATCGCAAGACATTTAAAAATATATATATAAATAATATATATAGTAATAAATAAATAATGCTGTATATGCTATATTTTTAACTGAAAATTACTATTAATCCAATTTTTTTTATACCCTTGCTATTCTGGCTGCAAAGATTAATTGTGGTTTTGATTTCGGATGAGAGATCAAATAATCAAGGGCATTAACCGCTCAGTCATTATATAAGTTGTTTTTTTTTATAACAGATACCAGTACGCACGTAAGCACAATTACAAAAGTTTTGCTAAAAGTTCTCAATGTTAATTTTACCTTTCAATATCGCAAATGTTCTTTTCAGAATGAGTCACTGGACCTGTTACTTTCAAGAACACTGAAATCAAACTTTTGTTAAATTTTGTTTTATTTCTCAGGTCCAAAGGCAATAATTTGCAGTCTCAAAAATTAACATTTTAATTTTTTGTTACGAACAGAAAAATACTGAACTAAATTGATTTTTCTCTATATTACTATGTAAATATGGTGTAGTGTTACAAACTTTTGTATTCTCTTGCGCGTTTATTTACACTCTCATTCTTCCGCAACGTTATGTAAACATTTGCATTTTTGCGTCTTTGTGCAAATATGCCAATTCTTCCGCGACTTTTTGTAAATAAATGTTTTTGTTGTTTTGTTTATTTTTTACCTTTCTTTCCGCGACGTCTTGTAAATACTACCTATATTTTCCATATCACTATTAAAACAGAGGATATATACAGCCGTACATTAAAAATATCTCACACGGTTATGACACGAGTCTTTTCCACATTAATGTCAAATGCTAAATTATTTATGTGCATTTTTTCTGTCGCGTTGTAACTGCTTGGAAACAAAGCGTTGACTAGTTGTTTTTCGTAACTGTTCACGACACGGTGAGCGGACACGTAGACAAATTATGTTGTGTTGTCTGTCGAAAGCATTACTTCTTACATTTTTTTTTCCAAGCAACTGAATGAAATATTATTATTCAACCAGTTAGGAAAATAATGAATGGAGGGATGGACAGCATGAAAGATAAACTGAGCTATATAAAAAGAAATGTATTTTAAAGCCATGAAATCTCTCTCTCTCTCTCTCTCTCTCTCTCTCTCTCTCTCTCTCTCTCTCTCTCTCTCTCTCTCTCTCTCTCTCTCTCTCTCTCTCTCTCTCTCTCACACACACACACACACACACACACACACACACACACATACACACACACACACAAGGACAGGGCCTATGAGAGGGGGATCCAGTCGGTACTTTGTTCTGGAGCACAAGAGCTAAGAAGGGCCCCACAGCAACAATGCAACATCCATCCTCACTCGAAAACAAGCACTTTCTACTACCCTCAGCCCGACACACACTTACATTTACATACATAAACATCACTAAACTTCTTTTTATTAGTATTTTGAGAAAAATCTGTGTATGCCTCGGGGACCCAAAGTGGTCTTGCAAAATTTCTCTTGGGGGCCCTGCACACACACACACACACACACACACACACACACACACACACACACACACACACACACACACACAGACACATATCCACACACACATACACAAACAAACACACACACACACACACACACACACACACACACACACACACAACGGACACACATGACACACATCCACACACAAACGTATCTAATCTTTCTGTTTCATGGCACTGTCAACGTAAATTAATACAACATTCACCGTTATTAAACAAACCCACCCGCTAAGGTGAAAAACAAAAATAACAATTATTGTGTCTCAAGTCAGAAACTTAAAGACATTCTAGCAAGATGTGTTAGATAAGAATATCCAAGATATGTCAAGTCATTACATACTCCATAATTACCTGTTTCAATAGGCAGTCTTAACAATAGGTGTTCAAATTTCCATTACGAATCTGCCTTTCGTACATCAGTCCCACTATCTTACGAGCACCAACACCCCAGGTAGGTCATTTGACATCCAGCTATTCCCAAGCAGAATAATGGAACGGCAATTTGGTATTGTTTGTGATGAATCGGCGAGATGCAAAGTACACCGCACACCCGGAGCCAGTTATTACATAATGTATTCATGCAAGATCGCACCAGAATCGGCCACATGTAGTAAAATTTGTATACTAAAACATAAATCAATAGTTCAACAGGGCGTAGCCAATTAGAAAAGTGTGAATTGATAAAATCAGCTGAGAGAAGCCGGCCTTTATCAGTAACAAGATTTCTGAAAAGTTTTTGTCTTTTCTTTTTACTTGAGGTTACCTGTATAACGCAAGGGAGATAAAAGCGACCTGTTAATTGCCCAGGGGACAATTAAAACCCTTTGAAAAGGACCAAAGAAAAAGTAGTGAAATGTTTGGGTGCAGATGAATGAGTGTCGCATGGATTCAGTTGAATGTTGAAATGCAATGAGTTAATTTAGTTTTAGTATTAAATTTTAATGTTGATTTTACACCAACGTGTAAGTACAAACACGTTTAAGCCCAATGTAGAAGGTTTACTTTTTTATTACAGGATATCTATTTGCATTGTGCATTAACAAAACGAATTATTTATATACACAGACACGCTCACAAACACACATTCATAGAAGCATAATTATATACATAATGCCTATCCAGACACACAGTCACCTGTACATTATATACATATACACAAATAATACACGTATGCACCTACATACACATAAGCACACGTATATTCTTTATGAGAAAAGTAATATAGGGCAACATTAAAATAACTGATTTCACTAAATTACTTAAACACTATTTCTTACAAATAATAATTAAAAAAAAAATAATAATAATAAATATTAAACAGACAAATTTATAAAGAAACAAATAAAAAATATTTAAGTAAATAAATAAAATCAATCATTAATAAATAAACTCCGTAGCTAATCATCTCTATGGACACAGCAGTGACACAAAACATCGGTGTTGTTATTATGTAATGAAAATAAAATTATTTTGCTTTCTGTCAAGGCACACCTTTTAAGTGGATGCCATTATTTTAACAACCATTATCAGTTGAATAGCACTAAATATTTGTAACAGTTGTCATGGCTGTTATACAATCACTTTATCGATTAAAAAAACAGAATATAAATATATATATATATATATATATATATAGCACATATTGTAAATTTCGATACTTTGAAATATTTCCCTGGGGAAATTCCTTTCGGTGAAGTCAGCCTATTATAATGTAAAATTTCCATAGCATATTCAAGCAGTGTATGTTTTATTATTCATGAACAATGTTTTAGAATTCAGTTTATGTTTCGTTTTATTTGAATGCATTAAAATTATTACAAAGGTGTAATCATTAATACGTTTGAAACGAATTTCTATAGGTTAATTTGTAATAGCATTCAATATATTTTTATGATCACAGTTATAATGATGTTAATTAATAATAATAATAATAATAATAATAATAATAATAATAATAATAATAATAATAATTCATGATAATGTTAAGGATGTTGATAGTGCCCCGCTAACTGCATGTCCCTTCAAAGACACATTTGGTAAGTAAAAGACAACCTCACTCAGACTTCTGCAGGTATCCTTTCTTACGCTGACCATAAATTCGTTCACGCTGGGAAAGAAACGATGACCCATTTTGACGTCATTCTACGGTTAATTGCAAGTCCCACCTTGGGGTCATTATGCGATGAAGAAGAAAATAAAAAAATAAAGTTAAGCTGAGGTTTTGACGTTCTTCTAATGTATCTCAAGTAACATCAAAACTTCAAAAACATTATGCCTCTTTTAAGATTGGCATCGCCCATTTATCAAGTTACCTCCATTAAAATGTATTACCAAAATGTTTTGATAACCCGAATGAAGTATAAGCCTTTGCTTGCTAGACCAAGACAATTTACATGTTCATAGGAAAAAAACATAATAGAAAACAATGTTTGGACGTTTTATAGGTAAATCCACGGAGTCGGCTGGTGTTTCATACAACTGTATGGCGATTTTATATTGTATAGTTGATACAAACATCTTCCGAACGATTGTTTCTGTAAGAATAGGCAATACACAATTTAAACAAAAAAAAATGTTTTATTTCTTTCTTTATCTTTTTTTTATTTTTAGGATGATACAGGAAATAATAATGCTCTTTATTATTATTATTATTATTATTATTATTATTATTATTATTATTATTATTATTATTTCATTTAATTATTTTTTTTTTTTTTTAATTATCTAAATTTTCATTTATTTTTCATTATTATTATTATTTAATTATTTCTGTTTGTAATGGTTCATTCAGCAATAAAAATAATAACCTAATTTTAAGTAACGCAAAACAGGGAAAGATTCAGTCTAATAAAATTATACACATTAAAATTATACACATTTATACGCTTTGTTAGCGATATGCATAAGCTATTTATTGAAATATTTTGATTTTATGGGATAGGCAGGTGTTATTATCTGCAAATGAAATATGAGAAATAAAGTAATGCACGTATTCGGGAATGGCAGTTTTTACAACTGATTTGTTGTTAAATGGGCCGAGTTAAAGACAGCATTAATCAAAAATAAATGTCGCTTACCTTTCGACATGATTTTGAAATATTAAAAATCATTTTATATTAATTTTTATACATACATATCATCATCATATTCGTCATCATTGTGGCCATTATCAATATTATTGTTATTATTTTCATTAACGTAACCAACCTCATTGTCTCTATTATTATGACGTCACCACGATGATCTAAATTATCTCGATCATGATATTCATTATCACTATCGTATCTACTGTTATATGATCATCGTTATCATCTCCATCACTACCATCGTCGTTGTCACAACCTCCAATTTTATTATTATTGTCGTAGTTGCTTTTTTAATGTTGTTGTCAACGTTGACATGGTGGATCAGCTGCTTTTATCATTTCTGAATTTATTATTGTTTTTACAGTAACCGATACTTCAGTTCAAGGAGCATCTGTCTATTTACCATACTAATTTCTCAGGTTTCATTATGTTTTTCTCTCTATCTCGTTCATTCTTTATTTCTGCATTTATTTGGGTTTCTCTCTCTCTCTCTCTCTCTCTCTCTCTCTCTCTCTCTCTCTCTCTCTCTCTCTCTCTCTCTCTCTCTCTGTTTCTTCTCGTTTTTTCAATTTCCATATCTGTGTCTTTCATTCATTCTGTCTTTTTCCTTCTGACTTCCATTCACAGACACTACAGCGTTCATTCTGTTTCTTTTCTTTTCTTTTCTTTTTTGTTGATCTACTTTATAACGCACTTGAGAATTAGCGCAGGATTCTGTGATAACCTATAATCAATACAGCGTTACAGTGAAACCGTGTTTTTTAGTGGCCGGGTGGCCAGCTAGGCTGTTTACTAAATTGATTGAGACAAAGCGCTTTCTAGACGTCAAATATTGACCGACAAAACACTAATATTTTATTTCGATTTTTTTTTTTGTTCCTTCTTTTTTTCTTAGCAGTATATGATTTGTTTATCAATAGAGTGATATATTTTCAGTAAAAATCAAAACAAACATTCAGGTACACAAACACTGACACACTTAGTGTGCACACATACATAATATTATATTCTCGGTTACATATACTACATATATATATATATAATGATACACACGCATACTAATAAATTATTCGGTGCTGTGAATAAGGTACAAATGAAACATAATGAACTATACTGTAATTAAAGTGCGTGCCTGTGCGTGTATGTGTTGTGTAACTACATGCAAACCATTATCACTGGACTTTATGTATGTGTGCAACTACAGACACATCAACAAGTTCTGTTATTTGTAAAGACATTTCATACAGAATTAAAGAGCAGATCTTCAAACTGAACAGGTTATTTGAACCTGCTACTTCTGAATCTTCAAAAAGACATTCTGCCGCTAAATTAGATTCATCTTTTCAGTTAATGAACATCGGGTATTATACTGCGTGGAAAATTGCAGTTAGCTGGGTACATGTAATAAGATCGTACCCTAAGGGGTGAGGTACTACAATTTCATTTTTAAAAAACTGCGCAGGGCCGGATCAAGACTTTTTTACAGAGGGGACAACTGTAGGATTATATTGCCTAACCATCTTCTTTGTCTCATCACCATTATCATTATTATCATAATCATTGTCGTCATTATCCTCATCACCATTATTCTAGTAAGGATACAGACATCTACAAGCAGCTAGCCATTTCTTAGTTCTTTATTTCACAGATATTTCCTGTCGTTGTTTATTTGTATTTTTAGCTACATAAATGTTTATAGGTGCGTCGATTAAGGTGGGAAGTACTGGGAGAGAGTAACCTGAGAATAATACATTATAATACAAACTAACAATCGTATCTGATGTTTGCAGACATTTCCATGTCGAAGACGTTCTTCACGGGTATTCTTACCTTTCAGCCAATCACGAAAAGCAAACGAAAGAGCACTGCCCAATTATCGCTGTCGTCACTGTCGACCGCGCACGTCTACCCATTATGAAATACATAAAAGCGTAGGCCTATTGTGTTGGCATAAATGCATACACTAAAATGGATGTGACCCGGGAATCATACAGAGATTTGACCCGTGTGTGTGTGTGGACAAGGGTACGCTAGTTTCTAGCTGTCAATGCGGGATTCACTTCAGTGGCGTGGCAATGGAAGTCAGCGTGGGTGTTTGGGGTTTGTGTGTACAATCGGCATTCCTATGTAGTTTTGCCTCCGGATAATCGGGTGTGGATCATACACCGTCTTTTTAGAAAGCCCACTGTTTTTCTGCGAGGGCATTGTCTCTAGGTGATTCGAGATAAACAGTATGTCCTTAGGTAGAGTGTTATCATAACATTCACTTGCTGATTAAGCTACTGTGGAAAGGTGTAGTTGCGGTTGCTTGTGGCACTTGAAGTGCATTCACTGTATATTCGTTGCAAGATGATGCTTGAAGATATCTTGTTTTGGTAATATTATTATTTTAATTTATAATTTTTAAATTTAATTTTTGGGGGTTTTTTAGTTTATTTATTATCATGAGTGTATGTTTGTGTGTGTGCTAACTTTATCATTTTTAATCTTATTATTATTATCATTATTATTATTATTATTATTATTATTATTATTATTATTATTATTATTATTACATGATTATTATTCTTTCAAAAACTGATTATATTTTTATATTTCATTTTTAATGATTTCTATTTCATATCGTGATTTATTTTTTATTTGCTTTATAATTTAATTTTTTTTTATACAAGTTTTAAAATGTTCTTACTACATAAATGTTATGTCGATAAATGCAGTTTATATTGGATTTTTAAAAATATTATCAGTACATCTGCATGTCTGTTTGTGTGTCTTCTTGTCTCTCTATTTGTCTGTCTGTCTGCTGGTTGTGAACCTCCCCTCTCTTTCTGTCAATGTCACTTGCTAACTCAAACATGTAAATGATATCGCAAGCTTAAAGCGAATGACGTCACGTCTCACTCTGTTGTATACTGAAAATTGTGTATCCTTCAGAGTGTAAAACGTACTTTTCATACATGCAATTTTAAAAAAAAACAATCTTTTTAGTTACAAAATAATTTCTAACATTTATTTTAATTTTAATTTTAATTTCTAACATTTATTTTAATTTTAATTTTAATTTTAATTTTAATTTTAATTTTAATTTTAACATTTAAAGTTAATATATATGTTTAAGTTTTCGGTATTTTTTATTTTTTCGAAACTTTTATATATGAGTCAACAAAAAAAAAAAAAGCATTTTTATTTGCATAATTTTATTAGCAACCTTATTTCACGCAGCGGTTTCCTATAAATCTGTGTTTGACGTTAACCCTGGAACGACACACTCCTATTTACCTGGAATCAAAACAACCTTCAGTTTTCTATATATATTTTTTTTTATTTTTTTTATTAATATATTTTTTTTCAAACTTCGCACTTACTAGACCGATACGAAAACCTGCGGTTTAATAGCTATACAAGCTGACAGAATATTTGCATAATGTTTAAGAACCTTAAAGCAGGGATAAAAAAAACAACCTAATTACTTTATATTTGTTAGTTTTCCTCTCCTTACTCCACCTTTGTTCAAGCTGGATGCACAAGATACTGTATATTAAATTAAATTTAGTTTATGCAAACAGGTGCGTGAAGTTTGATAGAAGATTTAAATATTCAATTTGTGCAATGTACCGAAACGTTTCTGTCTTGTTAGTGGTGGACGGCGATGTTTCTAACACTGTTCTTGTTTGACTGTTTAATGACAGTCTGTGTTTTTTTCAATGTTTTTAATGTCTGCATGTTTAACGACAGTCGATGTTTCTTAATCTTGTTACTGGCTGATGGCCGATTTTGACTGTTTAATGACAGTCTGTGTTTCTTAATGTTGTTAGTGTCTGAATGTTTAATGACAGTCTGTGTTTCTTAATGTTGTTAGTGTCTGAATGTTTAACGACAGTCGATGTTTCTTAATCTTGTTACTGGTTGATGGCCGATTTTGACTGTTTAACGACAGTCGATGTTTCTTAATCTTGTTACTGGTTGATGGCCGATTTTGACTGTTTAATGACAGTCGATGTTTCTTAATGTTGTCAATGTCTGAAACGGTTGATATTTCTCGACCTTGTTAATGTTTGATGTCTGATGTTTCTTGAAATGTTAGTTTTTAACTGTTTAGTGTCTGCAGTTTTACTGAACTTGTTAATGTTCCACTATTTAATTTTGGCGATAATTATATCGTGAGAGAGAGACAGACAGACATCCAGACAGACAGAAAGAGTGAAACAATGAAAGAGAGAGAAATTATATGGAAAAGGGGAAAAGTTACATGTACATATGCATATACTAATAAAACACTTACATATACACCTACATAAGTATATGCATACCCATTCTAAGAGAGAAAACAAATGATTTTTACACTGCTTTGATATAAACGTCCATTTTTTTTACTGGTACTATTTTCATTCCCCTCTTCATCATCTTTTCTATTTCGCTGACATCTTTCGAATTACATGTCAGTCAAGTTATAGTTAGCTTAACCACGCCCGTTGTAATGAACACAGCGTAAATGTGTTAAGAGACACAGAAAGAAGGAGTGGAGAAACAATAACTGAAAGAGTGACGAGAGCTAGAAAGAATATAACATAATAACATACATCAATTTCATTGAAATACTGCTTTTAAAATTACCTAATACGTATATTGTTTAATACATTTAATAATATTAGAATTGTATAAATAAATATGTGTGTGTGTGTATATATATATATATATATATATATATATATATTCCATAAAGAGGAAAACCAAAGTAGACATCAGTATCCATGGTGGAACAGTCCTCTCTGTTCTTCTTCTTGTTTAATTTTTTTTAATTTAATTTTATTTTTTGAACCAAGTTTATGCATCTGTGCTACTAAGATATTTGACAGGGGATCTACGTAAATGTATTTTTTTATTGAAAACAAGACAATAAAGGATGCTATGAATGTCGTTAAACGGCAGGAGCTCTTGTTTTCAATAAACAGCACGGATATTATAAAGCTATTGAGAATTTACTTCAGCGAAAGGAATGGGATCAAGCAAAGCAGTTAGTCCACCTCTTCATGTGCGACTGGTCAGAGGATCGATCGACTATGGCGGACCTTTAACTGTTTTCTCCTTTGCATTGTTCATTCCATCACAATACTACTAGCTATAGTACTAGTATCAATAATAGAATAGTAATAGAAGTATCAATAATAGTATGGTAATAGTAGTATCAGTAATAGTGCTGGTAGTAGAGGTAGTAGTAGTGGTAATAGTAGTAGTAATATCAATAACAGTACAGTAGTTGTAGTAATAGTACCATAATTAGCAAGCACTAGTAGTAGTAGCAGTAGTTGTTGTTGTTGTTGTAATAGTAATAAAGAAGTGGAAATATTGGTAATAGAAATGATTAGTAGAGGCAGTAATTGTGATGTATTTTGGTTTCTGTTGTGAAAACTTACTAACATATAACTGTTATAAAACTATTACAATTTTTATTTTATTCTCTCCTTCAGGGAAAATTTCAAAGAAGAAAAGGATTACACGCAAACAAAAGAAGCCAAAGTAACACTGTCGTCTAGTGATGGCCCACCAGACGACATCAAAGCATTTTTTGGCCATCCCCTCACTGCTGCAACGACGGCCATTAACGGCGAAGACGAACATGCGTCGGCGGCAGCACTGCTGCACGAATACATCAACCTACCTGCAATTGACAGGAGTGGGATGAAAATAATGGACAAGTTAGCTGATACGAGGTAATGAGCCACGAAGTCTGTGACTGCTCTTAACCACACCCTTTTTGTGTTTACTGCAAAACGTCTTAAACATTCTGCCGCCCACTGCAGTTACACTGGTGTTTTTTTTTACTGTATTATAATATCAGTACATGTTTTAAGTACATGTGTATTACTTTTTAAATTTTGTGTAGTTAATGATTCGTCTTCCGTCACATGACAAATCACACTTAACTGTTATTTTCTGCAAATATACAACAAATATTGTACTACCCCATAAGACACAGGTTTATAAAATAATAATTTGTTCTGAGAGTTGAACAAATTTCTCCGCAATATCAACAGAAAAAAAAACTCGCTATATCCACTGATCAACATGTTACGTCACTGTATATGTCAACAAACTCTTTAAAGAAATACCCACATCCCTTTTTGAAAAATATTAAAGTATTATTTATATTGGTGACGCCCATGTTTGCTCTAGCAGATATATTCATCTATATCCTGCTTCATTTCACTTCCATTTATCAGTCTATTTGATTCAAGGGTTTTATTTAACTGTCTTTTTATCACTGCCAAGGTAAAAATAAAAAATTTACATGCAGAATATCAGCAGATATTTTAACATACGTAAAATGTCAAGGATTTCAGATACTGATCCTTGCATAAGATGGAGCCATAAAAAGTTACTAAAATTATATTTTAAGTTTATAAAGTACAATTTTATATATTAAAATTTCTGAACAGAGAGACTGGATATCTATTGTTGGTCTTTATGTCCGTGTGTGTGTTTGTATGTATGTGTGTATATGTGTGTGTCTTTGAGAGGCATAATTATTATTATAATTATTAGAAATAGAAGCACAGCAGCAGTGATAGTAGTAGTAGCAATAGTAGTAGTAATAGGAGGAGGAGAAGAAGGAAAAGGAGCAGTATAATTATAGTGATGGTAATAGTAAAATGAGCTATATGCATTGTTAAGAATGGATTCGAGAACTCTGCAGAGAATCAAACAATATAATATAAATAAGTTATTCAAGACTTAAAAAACAAACGATAGGAAAGGAAAGATCAAGCCGGTTCATTGAAGCTTTAAGTTGTTAATTAATTAGGTTGTTGTTCTTGTTGTGGACGTTATTGTATCATAGCTGTAAATAAATAAATACTTACTTACATATATACATGTGTACACAAACACATACACACACACATACATACACACACACATACATACATACATACATACATAAACAGTTTAAATTATTAAAGCACTTCGAAAGTCTGTTTAAAACCTAATTTATTACTTCACATTACTTTATATGCCTTGCATATGCTTTGTCTAAAGATCGTCGTTTTATTTTTTCCAATCTTCGAGAAGGTGCATTTAAAACATATCTTACAGCTAACAGATAAAAGTAATTAAA
Organism: Chrysomallon squamiferum; assembly: GCA_012295275.1. NCBI lineage: Eukaryota > Metazoa > Mollusca > Gastropoda > Neomphalida > Peltospiridae > Chrysomallon > Chrysomallon squamiferum. The sequence goes on from CM022670.1 coordinate 18,632,465, forward strand.
GGTTTTTTCTTCCCTGTCATCAGTTTACAGAAAATTGCATATGCCACACCTATTACCTTTTAATAATAACAAGTCATGTTGACGTATCGTTACACAAATATTCGTTCATTTTACTGCTAGCTTCTACAAAAATCGCAAGTTTTCATGTGAGGTTATTGTTTATTGCATGTGATAAAACTGTATGTTATTAAAATGTGTTTATTGTTTATTACATATGTTGAATGTTTACATGTCTTTACTTACAGACCTGAGCAACGAAGAGAAGCTTTGCAGGGAATGATAAACGCTGGGGCTGAATATGTACACATGCTGTTGCAAAATGACATGGACAAATATCTTAACCCCGAGAATTCCACGCAGGGACTCAACGAAAACAGGTTAAAGGAACACAATCATAGACAGGTACGAAAGAGTCATTTATTGTTGTGGTATTATTCAAAAAGAAGAATGAAGCGTAATATGTCAAAGGGCTATTGAATTATTCTTATTATTATAATTTTTTTTTTTTAATATTATTTTTCTTATTATTTATTTATTTATATTGTTTGTTATTTAATTGGGTTTGTTTTGGGGGTTTGGAGCGGTTTTAAGGGGTTTTTTAGCATTAGGTTTTTTTAATATATAAAATGAAAGAAACAAATATACACTTCCTATGTAACTGAGGAGAATACCGCCACCACATATATTGTTTAAGAAAAGTAATTATGACTGTAGATTGAGATCATAAAGTTTACGGGGAATTTTTTCAACAGGTTTCGCTATTGTGAACTTATAATAATAACCACTTTTATATTAGTTAATAAAACTTACTTAACCTGATCTGTGTGAGGACACTGTATACAGGTTGTCACTTGTCAGAAATGAAGATGTCCCATGAATATATATTAATTTTCTCAAGTTGTTGGTATTTCAAATTTTATATCCAAAGGTGGGAGGCTTGCGTGTGTGTGTGTGTGTGTGTGTGTGTGTGTGTGTGTGTGTGTGTGAGTGTGTGTGTGTTTGTGTGTTTGTGAGAGAGTGTGTGTGTGTGTGTGTGTGTGTGTGTGTGTGTGTGTTTGTGTGTGTGTGTGTGTGTGAGTGAGTGTGTGTGTGTGTGTGAGTGTGTGTGTGTGTGTTTGTGTGTTTGTGTGTGTGTGTTTGTTTGTGTGTGTGTGTGTGTGTGTGTAAAATTTACATTCACAACAAGAAATATCTCCAATTTTCTTAAATCCTTTATCCACCCTGAAATGAAAAGTGTTTCATGAAAGAGTTTACACATATATTTCAACTGCATTAGTCAGTATACAATAAATAAAGAAAAAAAGAAAATGTAGTAACTTTGTTTTTTCAATTTTATTTAATTATTTATTTTGTTTATTTTTATTTATTTTTTTTTGTTTTTAATTCAATTGCAAATTGTTACAGTTACTCTTTGTTTCGTTCTAAAACGATAATAACAACAACAACAACAGTAATATTAATAATAATAATAATAATAATAACACCAATAGTAACAGAATTTTTAATTATTACGACTTAAACATATCAGTTGTCTTCAATGGAAAAACTAAGGACAAAGAAAAAAATATATTACCTTAATGCCTTTAAGTGCAGTACACAAAAAACATGTTAATCGCCAGAAGTTGTGTAAACCTACGTCTCCGTCACACTTTAATAGATCGTTTTGTTTTATGGGGGCTGATGTTAGGCTTGTTTGATTGCAATTTGCCGACTTCATCCTAGACACGGGCTTCATAATATCAAAGTAGTGTGAGGTGTTTACTGACATCTTAGATACACGCAGTCCATTTATCAAATCTCTTACTACTGTATCACTGCTTGGGACTTTTCCTTTTCTTTTGCGCGTCTCTTTATTTATTCATCCACTTATCAGTGTCTTAAATGTAAATTTTATATGAAATTTATTAATCTTTTTTTTTGTTTTTTTTTTTTTTTTTTTTCAATTGAACAGGCTAAAGAAACAAGTGATATCGTTAATGTGTCTCTCTCCCAAGAAGTGCTAAAAAAAATAAAAAGTGAATTGGAGGCGAAATCATCTTGTTCACAGCAGGTATCGTCCTCTCCCGAGGTGCACAATGATGGGAAACAAGCAATGATTAACAGCCACGCTCCTGAGCTCGCGGCTACGTTTGACAAAAATTCGTTTGAGCCGAAAGATCTGACGTTACGAGATGGGCAGCAGTCGGCAAACGACAAGGGATCGCCTCCGCCTTCATGTCCACAGACAGGACAAGTCCATACGTCTTCTCCCTGTGCTCAGGATGTTGCGCCGGATGCAAAAGGCAGTGACATATCAAAGAAGGTCGTCTTGGCACTTAATGAGAAACTCAAACAACGCATGAGCCAGAATGTTCTCACGTCATCACCCAGTGTCGAAGGCGCCGAATCATCTCAGTCGCCCGTCAGGGAATTTGCCGACGATAACAGCGCTACTGCAACTGCCATGAACGGCAAAGTACACACTTTTCCTGTTAAACAAGAGGGGTTCTTGGACCAGCTGAATGGCGAGCTTCCTCCTCCGTACGAAGCCGACACCAGAGTAGTTTCTGTGCCTTTGACGACCTCAACCATGCAAACTGCCATGTCTCCCACCGGCATTGTGCAGTCGTCGCAGGGCCAGTACTTCCAAGTGTTGCAGCCGTTGCAAAACATTGATCCTTTGCCTTCAATAAACAATGTGTATTATAATCAGAACTATGTGTATCCCAGTTCCCCTACCATGGCGGGAAATATGGAACTTGAGAAGCAGCAAGGAGTTTCCATGGTGGAGCGTTACGTTCAGCAACAATACACTTTTCAGAATCAGAACGTCCATCAATATGTGAGTCCTAACGGATCTGAGAACTATGGGATGAAATCACCAGACAGTGGCTACCAGGAGCCATGTCTGTCTCCGTCTAACGGAAATATGGTTAGTATATTTAAAATTATTAATGGACTTTATATATTTAATCAAGTGGATTTAGTCAAATAACTGAATATTTTGTTTTAGTTATAGTAGTGGTGATGTAGTAGTAAAGTATGCACAGTAGTAATATGTATAGCTGATGGCTATAATAGAAATCGTGCTTGAAGTAGTAATATTAATGAAATACAGTAGCAAAAGTATCAGCGGTAACAAAAAATAGTGAAAATTGTTAAATATGCTTGGAACCTCATAATAATATTAATATTAATAATAATAATATAACCAGTAAAACTTATATTTTCAAATATAACGATAATTAAAAAAATTCGTTTTCTACAGGAAACGTTAGAAACATTATTTGTATACTACATTTCGTATGGTTTACCTGGCAATACAATTAATTTCTTTATATTCGTCTTTTACCACCCGTCGAATCAAATCGCACGATGTTAATATTTAATTAATCAATTTATTTGCTAAGCAATTACCATAATTTTATCTTAGTTTATCGTTAGACCGTAACTTGCCACAGATGATTGGTTTTCAGTTTATTTATTAAAATTATAACAACTATTCAACAATAAAATTAATTACAGTTTATGATAATAAGTTCTGAATTCAATATCTGAAGTAAATATTTTATGAGGGTTTTGAAATTGATAAAATAATAATTAACATAAAATACTTTAAAAGAAGATTGTTACATTCATGTATATGATTAATTTTAAAACAAGTACTCTCTTCTGCATATTCTGTAATTTTCTCTGTAATTAAGATCTTTTAAAGAAAGGATTTTTAAAATTTATTCATTTTGACTTTATTTTATATATATTTTTATGCGTATTAAAGCACTGTTTGTTTTGTATTAACATGTACGTATTATTTCAGTGTACGAAAGACGGACAGTTCAATACCGGTGTAAATAAAGAAAAGGTTGGATCGAAAAGACGGAAATCGGTGACCTTATTTTCTAGACAACTTTCTAATCAGGAGAAAACAGGCTCCGGAGTACACATACCCAAACTGTAAGTTATCGAGTCAATTTTCTTTTATTGGCTTTTTTTATGTGTCTTATCATTTAACTTCTATTCATTTTTTTTTTTTTTTTTTTTTTTTTTAATTAATTTACATTTGTGACATCTACTTATCCAGAAGTCCATCCAATAAAAGACCAAAAAAAAAAAAAAATAATAATAATAATAATAATAAAAAAAAAATTCATCCATTTATTTATTTATCGATATAACCAAAAAGGTGATTGTTTTTTCTTCCGCCCATCCATTATTCCTCTTCAATCATTTATTAATCATTCATCCACATATCTATCAATGACTACATTCTTTCCTTCATTCAGTCATTCGTTTGTTATTTCATATTTCCTTTCTTTCTTCATTTCATGCACACATCTATAAACATATTAATTTATAATTCATTCGTTCTTCCGTGCAACGTGTCTGTGTTAACTTGGGCAGTGCACCAGCTGACACTGACATCAGAGAGTGAACGTTAAACATTCTTTTTATACATTTCATCGTGAATTACCAATCGACTTCGATGACGAAAACAATAACAGACGTGAGTTCATACAGATTTCTGAGCCTTCACAACACAATTGGAAGGCTTAATCTAGAGAGGATCACACTTATTGTGGCTGGAGCTTAATCCGATTTTTATTGTCAACTCAAATTCCAGCGAGGATTAGATCTAAACCTCGAGCTTTTGTTAGTTTCTTGTTGTCCGCAAACCCGAGCCGCTGTCTTGCAGTGGTCACTCAATGCATCCATCACGGACAGTCCACTGACAAGGTCCAGTGGTCTTAAAGCGCGGCGATGATTAGCTACTAATTTTAGCAGACGTCTGCTTCGGGCTTGTTTGGCGGTAAAAAACGGTTATGATGGACGACCTTTCGCTGGCAGTCAGACGGCCTTGTTTACGTCTTGTCATAACGACAGCTGACTTTCCTATCCTTGTTAGTCTGAAAAATACACGAGTCTCAAGCCAGGCGGACATGTACGTCATTGTAAAAACAAGGCAGCTGTTTCGGTACAGATTATAAGATACAACTAAATAAGGGTCAGTTCTTGGACGGGGGAATGTTTCATATTATGTGCATAATATATCACATTTCTGTATTGTTGTAACTGATAGTTGATTTATTGAAGACGACAAAGTTTCGGTGTAATAAATGTGATGGATAGCAGTGGTGATAACGGTAGTAATAATAACAGTAGTAGTTGTTGTAGTAGTTGTAATTTATAGTGATAGTACCAATAAAGTAAAATTAATAACAGCTGAAAAAAAACAGTAGCAGTTAATTTGTGACAACCCGTAACAAGTGCACTGTAATGCACAGCAGCAGCAGCAGCAGCAGTAGTAGCAGTAGTAGTAGTAGTAGTAGTAGTAGCAGCAGCAGCAGCAGTAGTAGTAGTAGTAGTAGTAGTAGTAGTAGTAGTAGTAGTAGTAGTAGTAGCAGCAGCAGCAGCAGCAGCAGTAGTAGTTACAGTAGTGTTATAGTAATACTATAACAGTAAATATTACAAAAGTAAACAGCAGTTTAGTAATGGTTATGTTGGTAAAAAATAATATCATTAGCTTCAGTATATATAGGAGCAATAGTAATAGTAACTGTATTAGTAATTGCAGAAAGGAATAAGAGCAGAATGTCGCAATAATTAGACAACTTATCTGTTAATTTCTGCAGGAAATAATATAGATTTATAAACTTTCGTTAAAAAAAAAAAAAAAAAAAAAAAAAAAAGGTTTATTATCTAATAATATTATTTTCCAGTATGTAATGTATGATATACTTCGTTTATTTATTTATTTATTATTCTTCTTCTTCTTCTTCTTCTTTTTCTTCTTCATCTTATTATTATTATTATTATTATTATTATTATTAATCTATTATAAAACTACCCCCGCTGACCACTGTAGGTGTTTTACGCTTCACTTGTTTTCGTTCTGAAACTTTTCAATTCGTGTCGTCTTGTTACTGTCACTGGCAAGCAGGTTGAGTGGAAATTAAGTTCCAAATCTTCCCATGTTTTTGGTTGGCTGAGTTTTTAAAGGATTGGTGACCTGTTCTTTCGTATGAATGGAATAATTATTCATGTTGAGTTCACAAGACCCCGCGCTGTCCGCTAGGCCTTTATTCAGATTTTGGATAAAAATGAAACATGGTACATTAAACATACACGACTATTTCTAAACAAACTTGCCATATAGTTGCAAATTTATGGATTTTCTTTTATATAAGAAAGAAAATAAAAGAATAAAGAGAGAAAAGATTGTAGGTTTTGATATATAGTTTTGAATCAGCATGGGTTTGAAAGATACGACATTACTGTCGTTTTTTCAGATGTTTCCGAATATCAAATACAGTGAAATAATATGATGATGACGATGATGGTGATGAAAAAGCACCTATTTATATAATAAATTCATTAAAATTGTGTGTGTGTGTGTGTGTGTGTGTGTGTGTGTGTGTGTGTGTGTGTGTGTGTGTGAAAGAATGAGTGTAAGGATAAATAACTAGACACAGAGAAAAAAAAAATTTGATTGTCGTTAAGAATATTTAATAAATATGTTAAAAATAAATCAAACCACGTGTCTTTAACACGCTACACTGGTTCTGCCATCCGTATCGCTAGTGAAGGAAACAATAAATACGGCATACCAATGTGGTTGCATTGATCTAGTTTTCACAGTTATATTTTTTGAAGTTAAATAAAATCAGTCACTATAAAAACTAACAAAGATAAAATTGTAATAAAAAATAAGAGTCAAAAAGGAATCGGAAAAACTCCATAAAAACAATTAGGTTAAACAAGGAAAAAAAAAAAAAAAAAAAAAAAAAAGTAGTTAATAATAATACTAATAAAATAACAAAATTATAAAATATTTAGTAAAGTAACATGATAGATTTGAAAATAGATTTACTGCAGTTGTACACTACTTGCTTGTAATAATGACCATTGTCACAACTATCATCATGATCATCATTAACATCATCATCACTATAATCATCATCATTGATGCAATAGTTACTAATATTTGTGTTATTATTGTTATTGTTGTTGTCGTTAATATTATTATTATTATTATTATTATTATTATTATTATTATTATTATTATTATTATTATTATTTACAGAGATGTAGAATCAACTGGTTACAGATATTTCCTTGAATCTCCAACTTCTGGTACGCAGCGAATCGAGGAGGACAGAATGACATACCTTAATAAAGGTAAATTATAATACACTATACTTACATAGATGACAGATGTATACCATCCGTTCACACACACACACACACACACACAATTATACATATACTCACACACGCACAAATACACGCACATAAATTCTTATATATAAACCGACACAAAAGCACAACTACGTTCACACAAACAAATATACAAACACTTGCAGGCGCAGACAAACTCATTACAAACATTATACTAATGAAATTATTTATTAAAAATGTTCTGTCTAAATTCCTAATTCTATTTTTTTTATTTCTTTTTGTTTTGTTTCTAGGTCAATATTACGGCCTCACTTTAGAGTTCGACCCCAAATTCAGATTACCTAAAACGACATCTGTAAAGGTAAATTTATGTTCAAATCTGATAAATATTGTTTTTGGTTTGTTTTTTTTAAACTATATATATAGGTATTTTTTAATTATTTATTTATTTATTTATTTTTATTTTTATTTATGTTTAATTTATTTATTATTTTTGTTGGCATAATTCATTTGTTCTTAAATTATGAGGCTGTCGTTCATATGTGTGTGTGTGTGTGTGCGTGTATGTGTACACGTATGTATTTGCGATGTATGTTGTATGCGTATGCAAGGGTAAGTATGTGTCAACATATGTATATGTAAGTAGCTCTGTGTGCTTCAGCTGTGAGTGTTAGTAATAGGCTGTTTATAAATCGACTTGTTTCAAAAACGACTTCACCTTTACGCACTCAGTGAGAGAACACAGTACAAGAACATTTGTACTTTTTACAATAAACTCACGATGAAAACTTAATAGAATATAACAGTGAGATATATTAAGTTATTCCCCTGTAGTGAATTCACCTGTCAAGTATTAACTGTATCGTGCGTTTATAATATTTTATCTTCATCGCTAAAGAGCTCCGCTGAGGCACGTCACTGACAGTACCTGTAATGAAAGACTTTTGTGTTGATGTCACGGACAATGGAAAGACCCGGATTAGAGTACACACCAACCACCCACAGTTCGCGAAACACGCCCAACATGGACACCTTTTGTTGACATTCCATTCATCTTGATAAATATTTGTCGCAGCTAAAAAAAAAAAAAAAAAGAGATGCAAAAGAAAGAAAAATGCAGAATGATTTGTAACATGAATATTTAGGTAACCAGATGTTTTGTGAAATTAATTCATTGAAGATAATATATAGTTAATGACTATGATCTTTGACATACATTTTTTCTTTTAGAAAAAAGAATAAAAAGGAACCTAGATTTTTAATAATCTGCCTATACTGCTTGGACACATTAGAATAAAATAGCGTGTATAATTATGTGCATTTTTCTGCATTTTTTTTTCTTTTGCATTGTTCCCTTTTAAATTATATGACGTTCTAATATTGTATTACCGTTAATATGGTATTGTTTTTTTCTGCAGTCAATAATCCTTCTTGCATTTCGTGAAGAGAAGTCGAAAGAAGAAGAGAGTAAAGCTTGGGATTTCTGGCATAGCCGACAACATAGCTATAAACAGAGAATACTCGATATAGGTATTTGATCTCTCTCTAGATTCCTTTTCTTTTTCTTTTCTTTTTTCTTTCAATAGCAGAAAATACTTTAGAAACGTTACATAAAATGTATTTCTCAATTTTCTATGTAATTCACAGTCTCCTTCATACCTGATTAGTTTTTTCTACTTCCGCATATTTGTTTTATAAGCATACCATTTAAATTCTTTTCATTTTCCGATAAATCTGTATCAGTCCATAATCTTACCCCTGCGGCTAGAAATTCTCTCAGGAAGAGGGCAAGAAGTTCAGTTATTTTATAGTCAAGGCTTCGCACTATTTATTTAGGTTAAATGCAAGAGAAATAAGAAAGAAGAAAACAAAACAAGAAAAAAAAAAATAATAATAATAATAATAATAATAAAAGATAACGTATATGCCCTGGGTAATAATTTTAGATATTATTTATTTATTTATTTATTTATTTTTTATTTATTTATTTATTTATTTATTTATTTCTTGCAGACACTAAAAACAGTCAAGGCGTTCTGCCGAATTCCATTGACGAACTTGCATCCAATGCAGTTGTAATCAGATGGAATCCCAGAGAATCGGCAGTCAAGGTAAAGAAAATAATTTACGTCTTGTATTTTTAAAAATAATTCAGCGATGAAAAAAGAAAATAAATTATATAATTCTGCCGTATTAGTTTTAATTCAGAAGTCCGAATAATTATATTTTGATTAGAATAAAATTGTTTTAATCAATTCTGTTTGAGTATTGATTTAGGTAGTTTTTAACTGCATATTTATGTATTAGTTTCAGTTTGCATATATGTTACAATAACTATAAATATTATTTTCACAGGTCAATATTGCTGTACATTGTCTAAGTACAGACTTCAGCAATCAGAAAGGTGTAAAGGTAAGAAATTTTATTTTATTTATTTTCAGACCTGATTATCTCCATTACTGAGCAGAATAGTTAGTGCTTATTTGATCTGTACTTCATGGCACTTTGAGTGTGTACACTTCAATATATTGTTAATTACTTGTTGATGTATGAATGAACTGATGATTTCTATATGGACGAGTTAATGTAAAGAAGATTATTTGGTTCTTTATGTAACAGATTTTCTAAATATTATTTCAAAGAATTAATGTTTCTTCTGAAACTTCCCTTTCCCGTTGTCTGTGTAAAAATGCCAGCTTTGGACAAACATAACAGACAATTTTGTGTATTATACCTTTAGTAATCTGCATCAGTACAACAAGTCACAGTTTAACACAATTTATTTTTTAAGAGGATCTCTCTCACAAACCATTGCTAGTCATAGTAACTTCGTCTGTTTATTTAGTTTCCATCAAGGAAGATACTTGTAAAAAAAAAAAAAAATCTAATTCAATTTCGTGAAGCGATTTCAGTTTATATAGAAATGTGTGTGTTTGCTGTTTGTTCAAGATAAAATCTAGAGCCAAAGTATACAACAGAAGGCTTTGATGGTCTTTCCAGCTATTTTTGTTTCTTCTTTCTTTCTTTTTTCACATTAAGTATGGCTCTGTTGATGAAATATAATGAAACACGAAGACAGAAAATTGTTATAATGAATAGGATTATATTTAGAAATTTCGACCCGGTAGTTCAAAAAGATCACGTTGTACGGATTTCTCTTGTTAGGGACCGTTCAGAAATTTATAGATAGGTGAAGACGGTAAAAAGTGGCAATACATTTTTCATAGCTTGTGACCATTTTATTTTAAGGAAATAAACTGAAATAATTTTATAATAATAGTAAGATTTATTAATGTTTTTCTTTCTTACAAGAAAGAAAGAAGAAAATCTGAATAAATTATTAAGGTTATAAACATTCAACCATAGGCAGACATACACAATGACAGACAGACATACAAAGATACATAAAAAAACAATATTAAATTAAAGAAATTATATAAAACATTATACAAATGGATTGAAGAACGAAAAGACTAAAAGACAGACAGACAGCATGGAAGTTAACTACAATAATATTTTTATCAAATTATAATCGAAGCTTAATTTTAATAAAACTGTAAAATGTCATAAAACGTAGTGATTTTATAACCAGTATAAAAACAGCGTAAGGGTGAACAACCTAAAAGCATCGTACGATGCGAGACATCGGGCGACTGATGTCAGCTACGTATCTTTCCTCTCGAGCGTAAAGTAAAATATTTAAATCAGCCACCTGAGAATAATTATCCAAAAAAATAACAACAACAAAACTTTCACATGCAAAAATCACGTTAGTCATACTATGATTTTGCGATAACTCCAGCTGTTTTTCATGTTCGCTTTTCATTTGTGCTTTTTAAAAATCTTTTTTTATCTCGAATGAAGTCATTTTTAAATTACCTTTCGTTCTCATTTTGTAGCACTGTTGTGCATTTGTTTAAGGTTAGTTCTTATGCATCAGTAAAAACGATTATTCATAAACCTAAATTTTTCATATATACACGTACATCAGAAATAACACGCAACTGCTCTATGCTCTATGGGCAATACATTATTTTTTTTATTAATAAGTGTGGAATGATTGTAACTGATATTTGTGTAATGTGATTTCCAACATTTAATACACAGATTGGTTAAAGAATTAGGTTTTATAAAATGTACTCAGGTTTTTATAAGGCTCTTTCGGGGTTTGTTTGTCAAAGATTTTTTTATGTCTAATCACTCGGGTATGAAAAATCATCCAACCCTGTATCATTGTTTGTGTGTGTTCAGTAGCCCCTGAAATAAAGCTGTTTTCGTACCTTGTAGCTACTGACCTCATTAACGTTTCTCGCCTTTCTAGTTCTTATGTACTTTCATATTTCATTTGACCACTTACTGTGAATGCTTTTATGTTTGTTTTTTGTTTGTTTGTTTATTTATTTATTTACTTAATTGTTCTTTTGTGTTTCTGTGTTTGCATGTTTTGTACATTTGAATTTGGTGTGTGTGTGTATGTTTCTGTGTTTGCAAAAAAAAGATTTTTGATATTTTATGATACACATTACAGTAAGTGAACACTATCAAGAGTATGTTTTGGCTATTATTATTTTATCAAAATTAAACTCAAAATACGTATTTTCAAACACAGAAGTAATATAATTATATTAGTAGATTCTGGTGATTTAAGAATATATTTTATTTTCAGGGTATTCCTCTGCATATTCAGATTGATACTTACGAACATCCAAAAGACGTACGACCAGTTCACCGAGGTTTTTGTCAGATCAAAGTGTTTTGTGACAAGGTACGACCTATTTGACTTGTTATAATTATAGTTTTGTTATAATTTACCATTCATTCGACACTAGTTAAACTAGGAACAAAAGCCAATGGATTCACCTGCAATACGCTTAAGTCATGTTCTCTAACCCAACAAGAAAGAAATATCTGGTAAAGAAGAAGAAAAAACTTTTCTTAGTTACCTACCTAAAAACCTAATAATTATTTCAAGTCACATTAAAGTTGAATACGGTTAAATGCCCTAATGCAAAATGCCAGTGCAAAATGCATGCACGAGCGAATAATTATTTACACTTTATTCATTACTTATTTGTACTTGTTTATATATCTCAGTTTTCTTTTTAATTACCTTTTCATGCGATCTCTATCTTGGTACTGTTTCCCTGCAAATTCATGATTTCAGTTACTGCATAAAATAGACGTATCAACATTTATTGATCGAGTTTAATTCGATTAGTCCCGTCGCAACGTAAATTAGTAACGGTTATGAAAGACAAAACTAAACCATAACAGTGGTGTCTAATTTTCTCCTGTTTAAAGTGCAACTTTAAATCAGATGCAGTTTTGATCTTGTAGATGTAATTTTCATTTAGTTCAGAGTAGTTTAACGCCAAAAGAACCACGTTCCGGATTCCGAGCAGCCTTCAACCTTTAATAATTATTTCGGCATATTTTGTTTCATGTTTTTCTGAAAGCCCGCCCCCACGCCATAAAGTAAATCTTGCACTTATCTTTGGTGTTCATTCGCGCGAACGTGGACACAATAAAATAAATAATATATACGTACTGCTGTCGCTGAGTTTGCCTGAACATAAAGACGTCCGCCATCGCTAATTTTCATGTCTATACTAATCACCAGACCTGCGTGACAAATTGTGCCTGGAGTCAGTCGAACCACTATTAATTACTGATCATTTCGGGTATTATATGCATTTCTTGCGCAATTCATGGGGAATTAAATCCATGCGAATCCAAGGTCCTATAATTCGAGTCGGGGCCTAAAGAAAGGATGGATGGGAATCAAAAGAACATTAGAAACTCTTTGGGGCTTCTGCATAATTATCAGATAAATTGGTTTGAAAAAGCGTTTAGATGTATCTTAATGGTGGTCAAAGGCGTAATAGGCATTAGATTAATCCTCTTCGATGCGCATTGCAATTTCCAGTAGCAACCAGTGTCTAGGTGTTTAAAAATTCATAAATTCAGTAAATATTGCGATTTCAGAATATCTTTTTATAGACACAGTTATGTAATAAATATACACTGATCTTTGTTTTAGGGAGCAGAAAGGAAAACGCGCGATGAAGAAAGACGTAAAAACGCAAAAGCTAAAGAGACGTGTTTATCATCCAATGGTAAGAATAAATTGTATATTAATACTCTCCAGTCTTCTTCATTTTCTTTTTCTGTTCTTCTTTATCTTCCGTGATTATAATCATTATCATTATCATCATTATTAATGTCATTAATATTATTGTTGCTTTTATTTTATCATTATTATATAATAATAAAATTCTTATTCTTCTTATTATTATTAGTTCCAACTCGACCCGAGGTATACCACACGTCGTGTGAGAGGTCACAGTTCTACTCCATGGCTGACCTGACTTCCAGTCCAGTGTTTTTCAATCACAAGCTAGAACAAGGCGACTACACTAACAAGGTACTTTATACAAAGAATGCCTGGACAATGACTAACCTATCCGCTCACATGGTGAGTTTGGGCGAAATAACGAGCAGAAAAAAGTCAAAGTCTTATTTATTATTATCATTTATGTTTTAATTTATTTGTTTATTAACAAATAAAATTCGACTTAAATGGAAGTTCGATTTGAGCCACTTAGGGTTAACATATAAGAACATTTTAGTATCGAAATCGATTAATTCTTATTGGAATTTTCGATATTTATCTTATTTATCAGAGCATTTCTCACATACGTAATTTATTTATGAAGTAATAGCAGTCATACATACAGATAATATCTTAGATTCTATGTATATTCGTGTGAAAATCATACATTTTATAAATCTGAATTTTATTTAAGTCATTGTTGTATTTTTTACAGATCAGTTCATACATTCCGTCTGCACCTGAAGTAGAAAATGCTAGGTGAGTGATGTTGTTTTGCATAATTCCAAAAATAAATTAGGAAAATAATATTATTATTTTTATTTTTATTTATTATTATATTAATTACTTTTTTTTTTTTTCATTTTCTTTTCTTTAACTTTTACTCTTTTTTTTTTTTTTTTTTTTTTTTTTTTTTTTTAGTTATGATATTTTTTTTAAATTTATTTATTTATTTATTTATTATTTTTTTTATTGGAATGTAACTTCTATGTATCGAACTTCCTTTCCTTTTGGGATATTTATCTTTATCTCTCGCTGTCTCTCTCCTTTTTTCTATTTTCCCTTGCTTCTTTCTTCCCATCTTTCAGATCTTTCTTTCGACAACCCAATAATCAAAACTATTTCAACGTTGTTCAGTTGATATGCACAGAGAAAATATGAAGTAAACTTCTCCGTCATATCTTTAACTCTAATCCCTTTGTGAAAAAATTTTCATTTAACCCTCAAACGAATCCACTACAGATAACCAAATATCTATATAACAATTCATTTAGAAGACACTTATGATACATTCTCATTGTTTGCAAGACAAATAAACGGTATCCATAACTTAATTACCAAAGTAAAGGTATTTTAAGAAACAAAAAAAATATTTGAAAGAAAGAAAAAAAAAAAAATTATATGAAGAAAAAAAAAAAAAAAAAAAAAACATGCACAAAAAAAAATGATTGACAAGAAAAGAAAAAGAAACATCAAATGATTTGTTATCTTTTATTAAGAGTTGAACAAACAACATACTTAATTTATCGCTTGATCAGTTAACCTTCTGTTGACTTTTTTCAAGCTGAACATGACCACATAGTGATTACAACAGTCAAGTTTATCATTACAAACCAATACACTCTTTTCACTGGGTGATCATGGAGTAGAAGTTAAAACGAGAGCCAAACAACATTACAAAGCACACAAATATGTGGGTTACCCGGTAAATCTGTTAAAGTGCACACATTTTGAAATATCGCAAGCTTACAGTCTGATTGATGATTTTCTAAACATTCTGGTGTATGAAATACACTGACCTGGGTAAGATAGCGCTGGCATACTAGGGCACCGCCCACTACTAACCGATATTCTGAGCAAAGTGGGATCACTTCAAAATTGATCGATTTGGTTTTACAAGGATAAGATTTTGTTTATATATTTGCAATTACTTCTCCCTCCTTTTTGTTTGAAATAAAAAATTGTTTAAAAATTATGTATATTTAATATGTCATCGTCATCGGCAGCAGCAACAGCAACAGCAACAGCAACAATAACAACAGCAACAGTTACAATTTTAATAATAATAATAATAATAATAATAATAAATGTTAAAGCTAAAAAGATATTTTTAACTGACCCAATTCCTACACGTCAAACTTAGTATTTTTTGTACAATGATGATACGACAACGGAAATACGTTACAGTAATCTCATTCCTCTAATAACAAGTAAAAGCAAAATATCATTTACACGCATTTTCACAAAGAGGAAAACATAAATTATTATCTAATCAAAAACAAAAACAAAACAAAAAAAAAATCCAAAGAAAAACCAGATGACTGTACTTTCACATAGAGAATTAAAATGATACACGTGCATTACAACACTGGTAAAACAAAAATAATAATAATGAAAAAAACATTGAAAAGTAAAAACAATAACAACTGTTTTCACATAAAGTATTTGTAGTCGGATTTCATAATTAAATTTTAATTATTTTCTTTATTTCCAGTTTAATATCTGTGGTGGATAATCTTGCACAAACTGAGGACATTTTTGCCGTTCAGCCTGCAAAGCGACAAAGAACAGACTCATTTAGTAGTTGTACCGATCAGTCGAAAAGTAAGTATTTATTGTCCAGCAGTTTCTACTCTGTTGTGTCCGTTACTTTTTGTTATTATATGTTTATTCATATAACATAAAATTTGAGTTTTTCATCAATAAGAAATAAACCACTGTTGAAAATTGTTGCATGTTTATTACATCAGTAATGTGTTACAACATTTTTTGTAAAATTTAGTAATTTAGTAATGAATTTTATTTTCCTTTTTAAAAGAGTTCATCATTTCACAGTAAATTATATGTTCAGGTTGTTTGTTTCCTTGTTATGGTATTCCAATCTCTGCAACTGATGTTTTATGTTTTTTCAGCTTTGTTGTACGTACGTGAAAAACACGAGACTGCATTTACAGCTCTTCTCTTGAGAGTGGCTACAATCAATGGTCTTCTTACGGCGGTAAGTGTTGTATGACTTAACACATGTACGCACATACGTATTTAACACAGCCAGATTGAGAACGCACGCACACACGCACACTTTCTTTCTACATACGTATTTACCATAGCTCGTACCACAAACACACATACACATGCACGTACATATTTACATTCCCAAGATTTGGAATTATGAAATGATGATGATTAATATTTTGTTTCAGATTGAAGAAAAGTATATGATACCGGCTAATAGTGTTAAACATCTGTACAAAAAGTCTAAGAAAGGGTAAGTTCACATTAACACTTAGATAATTAATTTTTTTTATTTTTTTTTTTTTTTTAAATATTTTTAAAATACTTCCTTATAAAAGCAGGTTACATTACGATTTTTTCAAAAGAATGTTCTGAATGAAAATAGTTTATGTTAATGAGAAAAATTATGTTTATTTATTCTTTCTTTCTTTCTTATATATTTATTTATTATTTTTAAGATATTATTTCTGCATTATTTCTCACATGTATTATATTTTATCACAGAATCAGTGTAAAATCCCTAAAAAATTAATATATTCGATACATTCTGGTCTGAAACCTTATATATTATTAATCATTAATAATCATAGGTGGGGGGAATAGTTTATAAAGAGTACATCAATCAATACAAAACAGCAGTATAAATTAATCCTTGCAAATATCATAGAAAAATAAATTTATTATTAATTTTAATTTATTTTTTGTTTTATTTTTTATTTTATTTTTTAGAATACTTGTGAAAATGGATGACAACATTATACGTCATTATTCCCACGAATCGACATTCATGCTGGAAATGAACAGACTGCCAGACAGTGGTATGATGGAAATCACTCTCATAGAGATTGATC
The DNA here is from genome assembly GCA_012295275.1 of Chrysomallon squamiferum. Classification (NCBI taxonomy): domain Eukaryota; kingdom Metazoa; phylum Mollusca; class Gastropoda; order Neomphalida; family Peltospiridae; genus Chrysomallon; species Chrysomallon squamiferum. Next base: position 18,649,595 of record CM022670.1, read on the forward strand.
CACAGTGAATAATAAAGAAAGAAACTAAAAATATATATAATTATATCAACTGAAGATGTAGATAGGTCAGTTTTGAGATCAAGTGATGGAAGATGGTTTTACCTAAGCAAAACTGTTCAGTCAGAATATTTAACTAGTTTTAAGAGATATTGGCTTAATATTTATACACCTGTATTCCCTTCAAGATTAACTGGCATATTGTAACCATTTCTCACAAAGTGTACATTATTAATCAACAGATTATTTGTATATTGACTTATGCTACTGATAAATTTCAAACAGAGAACAGCTTGGCTGTAATGAATGGTAAATCTTGAAGACGGCGAAGATCGAAAGATCAAACTTATTTTTAAAATGTTCTTCACGATGCAGTTTGCCATGGGAACCATAAAGGAAATAGAACTGTTTTAAGGTTTAATAAAAGCAATTGTGCTCTATTAGTACTGCTTGAAGTTAAAATCCTTATAAGAAGTGGATCAGCAGGAGAAATTACATCGGCGCTAAGATACCAGTAATAATGGCCTCTCCACGATGGTTACCAGGAATAATGACCTCGGCGCGAAGGTTAAGACGAATAATGACCTCGGTACGATGGTTACCAGGAATAATGACCTCGGAGCGAAGGTTAAGAAGAATAATGAACTTGGTACGATGGTTACCAAGAATAATGACCTCGGTACGATGGTTAACAGGAAAAATGACCTCGGCGCGAAGGTTATCAGGTCGGCTTGAATGTTACCAGGAACAATTACCTCCATACGAAGGTGACGAGGGCAGTGAGAAAAGCCGAAGACGAAGATAAACCAACCCTGGAGAACAGTCTCAAAGACAGAATCTCATTGCAATCCAGGCAGAAAAATCAGACCAACAGGGGTTTCTTCGTCAGCAGGGTGCACTGAAACAAATTATCTGTTTTCTCATCATATGACTAATAATTCATACAACGTCCAATGGGAGAAAATGAAAAGATAATGAACTTGAAACGCTTTGTCTATCAATTGATAGAGACTTTTGTGAAATAATTTGTAAACTCACGACAATGAATGTATATTCAAGGAGTTTCAAACCAAATACACATTTAACAATACTTCCATTTTACTGCTGAAAACTGCTACACTGAGGATCCGTTGATGATTAATATTAAAATTGTCAACTTCACATAAAATGTGAAAACGTCTGAAATTGACAGTGTCATGGAAACAATTATTGGCTTTTGATGCTATGTTTTGAACACTTCTCGGACCTAATCTTAGTACAGTCTATATAGGTTAAAAAAGTACAGCTTATTTGGTCTAATCGTTCTGAAAATCAGTTTTCTTTAAAAATTCTTCATTTAAAAAAGAAAAAATGAAGATTGTCTGGAAGATGTTTATAATACAACAAGATTTGTTGATAGGTATTAAAAATAAGAACGACTAGATAAATGTTTATAAATATAGATAAAAACATTTTAAAAGATAGCAAGACAAAGAAAACTTTTGTTTGCCATATATTGTCTTCAGAGATTAGATGTGAATAGACTACACTAAACTGAATAGTTTTCTATTGTTTTAATTATTTAACCCTAAGGCCTTACCATAATGGGGATTAGAATTATTTATTCGATAGAAAGAACTCTAACATGTAATACCTAGATTCAAACACTCTCCTTTTTCTTTCATTTTTTTTTTTTTTTTTTTTTTTTTTTTAAATCTGCATATTTTCTCTCAAATCTAAATAAAAAATTATTTTTATACAATTAACTTACTTATCTTAATGTGGACAAATAAGTAGATGGTATATATAGATGTATATGTTTTTACATATTGCTATTGTTAATGGAAAAGACCAATGCACATGTAAACAGATTGTCTAGCTCACATTTCTTAAATAACTCCAAAACCTCTGACTGCCTTAAGCTGAAACTTTTGATGTCCAAGGGTTTAGGGTTTTGTACATATTTTTTGAATACTGGTGCTATGAACATTTTTCACTTTTATTCATTACATTCCTTATATACATAATATAATAGTTCTGCATATTTGAATTCCATTACTTACGCCATATATATATAAATGTATGTATGTATAATAACCCGTCCATTGTATTTCATCAGAAGTGTTATGTCTTACCGTTACATCTACAGATTCTTACTCAGTTAAATATATTTTCTCTGTTAGTTTTGATATTTAAATCTCTAAAATGCTCAGTTTATTTTGGAAATGCAGGGTTAAATGGTTTTTGAACATGATATCGACGTTTTTTATTTTTATTTTCGTAATGCATTTGCTATCTTATATATTTCGCACTGTCATGAAGATTTTGGGTTAGAAAATATAAAATATAAAATCAAATTGTATAAAATTATGGTGATAAATGGAACAAAAGTTAATAATATTAAATGTTTTAGATCTCGCTGAAGTTCAGATCTGTCTGAAATTCATTAATTTGTTCATATAAAATGAAGTTTTAAGTAAATATTTTTCCCTGAATATGAACAATAAAAGTTTAAAATAAGTGCTTGCTTATGGTCGCGGGGCATTCATAGTATAAGTTAAAAGATATCTGTTTTTTGTCTCGTATTCGATATATTATTTTAAAACCTACATATAAGCATAATTATGAATGTACACCAAAGATTCCCAAACTTGAAGTTTCAAAACAAATATCTTGCATTCTTCATATCTGTAGAATGTTACTTTGAAATGGACCATTTATCAGAGATGTTTATTAATTATAATTTTAATTCCATAAGATTATTTTGTGCATTAATTTTCGAGTATACTGGGGTCATACATCTTTTTATACATTTTTAGGTCTCGCGATACTTCGTAGTTTGAGAAATCAAGGATTAAAACATTCATAAATATGTATATATATATAGCGATCTTAATTATTATTAAATAATGATGATGAGGGAAATATGGGTCTCATTTATAAATAGATAGTCCTGTGGTGACAGCCAACTAATAATTGCTTTGTCTCGCAAACTTACTGCAGATTATAATCCGCTTACAGTTTACTTCTGAGACATTGCAGTGTATATTTTTAAAAAAAGTCTTTGTCTCTAACAATATCAACTACAACTACAACAACTATATATATATATATATATTATTATTATTATTAACTTAATGTACATTTTAAACTTCATATATAATTTTTTAATAATTAAAAAGTAAAATTTCTCTAATTGTTGCATAAGGAAATAATACTGCATAATAAATTTCAAAGGGCATTATATGTACATAGACCTATGTACGTATATGTATGTGTTTGTATGTGTATCTGCACGCGCGCGCGTGTGTGTATACAGTTATGAGATATTACTTATTTTGGAATATATAATATGTATCTTGCTGGTTGCAGACTTTTATCATTTCCAATGTCTTTTGTTATTTGTGTCCGTATATAGAAAGGAATACGCATAATATATGATTAGGAACCAATGCCTTTCTATCATTTTAACTGTGAATATTAAAAAAAAAAAAAATAATAATAATTAAAGTAAAACATTTTAACAGTAAGGTAGAAAACGAAATAAATGTGAAAAGTAAAGAGTGCTTGATAAATGTTTGTAATATACACCTTCGTGTACATTCCATTTCAGTAATAACCGTATGTATCATGGCAAAGTTTACATGACAAAGATTTTTATCTTGTATATACCATGACATTTTGTTTAGCTAATGAATCTCATATTTTAGACGCTTTTGTCAATGTACTAATATAATTATATATTACATATTAGCAAAGTTCTATATATTATTTTATATCCAGCGGTATCGTACTTAAGTTAGTCAAAAAAAATTGTAGATACTGAATAAATAGACTTCATCTAGATATTACCTAGAAATATACGCAGTGAAAAATAGGTTGTATATTTGAAAAATGTGCCATCTTTTTAATGTATGGATTCTTGAATGGATGAATTGTGACATGTTTTATTATCAGGGTGTATAATGAATATGTTGATGTTATTGTAGCGCGGTTTGTGGGTTTAGTTTTCTATGCAAAAAGGAAATAAAAAGAACAAAGCCTTCGATGACATTATAGAAAAATACAAAAACATTGATAATATGAATAAATTAATTGATACGTTTATAATTTGTCTGGGTTTTTATTATTATTATCTATGTGTGTTATTATAATTATAATTCGTTTATTTATTTATTTATTTATTGATAGATAGATTAATTTATTATCGTGTATTTTTACAGACTTCCTTAGAAGAGTTACACCGAAGTCTTTGTTGTTATTTTATTTGATATTTTGTTCAATAAACACGGTTATTTAGGAATGCACATCCATAAACATCCATAAACATACTTACATTCACACATACATACACGCATACATATATACAAAAAAAGTAGAAAAAGCATCTTTTTCTTTATTTTTCTTTGAAGAACCCCAACTTCTTAAAACATTAATAAATTAATATCTTAGCTTTTCTGTCATGCTACCCTATCATATTTAAAACGAAATTAAACGTTTATCAGTTTTGTTTTCATGTCTGTATGTCCTTGTGCCTGACTTCAGTATTAACAACTTGTGATCTCACCTTTCTTGTTGTGAAACAGACCGGCGTGAGATGCTTTATCAATAAGAATTCCAGATTTCATACAAACATGTTTTTTTCATTATAACGCCCACAACAGGTACATACTAAAACGATTATTTATCATTATTTAACTGGACAAATAGTTTCGCTCGTAGCCATCATGCTTTCTTTATGTTCGTCACCGTTAATTGTCCGTTCATTCATTTATTCGTTCACCGATTTGGCAAATAGTTTACTATTCTCAGATAAATGAATTCTTTCCAGCTATAGAGAGTGAATGGGTTTGTCGTTTGTTTTTGTTTTTTCTTACATTCTGTCGTTCATCCCAGAAATAAATCAGATTTTTTTGTTATATAGTACTGAGTTCTTAAAATAACATTTTCTTGTAGCACAATGGACGTATTAGACGTTTTTAGAATGCATGTTTTTTCTGACGATGTTGGTTCTTCTGTCCTTGGGACCACACCTATACAATAACATTTTTGGATTAATACAATAAATATTATTTCCTTCCCAAACACACATCAATGAGGCCGATTTAATCGGTTTGTTTGACCACAGTTCGTAATCCGTGATCAGAAGAGAATATACTTTTTCATATGAAATACCAATTTATCACCTGTATTTGTTAAGTTCACACTTGTTAGCAGTTGTATCAACAATGGTTCTTTGTGGTTTTATAAATTAATTTCATGTTTTAGTCGCTGTTGATTTAAGGCAGTTCATATTATTTATTCATTTTGTATACACTGTGACATATTTTAATACTATGTGCTTTTTCGTCTATACCAGTTTTAACACGTTATGTTCAGTGATAAAGGAGTTTGTTTTCTGCAATCATTAAGCTGTAAAGGAAATTAAAATGGCTGTTAAAAAATCACCAATTATTTTCCGTTTAACAATCTATTCTGTTAAATTGTAAAACAAATTATTCTTTTGAATAATTTATTTAATAATTTTTGAAATATTATTATGGCTTCTAGTTACGAAAATATCACAACATAAACAATTGATTGGAGTAATGACATGAATTTAAAAACATTTTGTATCATATGTTGAACTATACCAAAAATACTAACATATGAATCTAATGGTGTATTGGTACAATAATGACTATTTAAATAAACAAACAAATAAACAAATAAACAAATAAATAAATAAACAAACAAACAACAAACAAGCAAATAAAAGGCTTTAGTAGTATATTTATCGCAAAGTATGCAACAAAACATTTTTTAAAATCGCATTTATATATCTTAAATATATTATAGAAAAAACGAAATAAAATAAAATCTCTGAAACAAAAGTGAGAAATGTATTAATTTAATTATATTTATAAAAGAAAAACAGAACGTCTCATTCGTGTTTTTTTTGTTTTGTTTTTTTTTGTTTTGTTTTGTTTATTACGGCTGTGTGTTATAACTTTAATATGTGCCTGCTGGTGAAAGAAAACAAAATTCTACATCAGTGGCAAGCAGCTTTAGTTTACATTAACGATTCTTTATTAGTGTGAAAACGTCAGGGGTTTCAATATCTCGTGGAAACAAGAGTATTCAGTTTTAAAACTAGCTCCCTGTTATCTCTTGATTAATAGTAGCTGTCAGAAAGTCTAAACTTATATCTAGTGAGGATTTCCATATAAAAAGAATTAAACAGACATAAATAGATGGTTTTGTCCGTTTCTATAGTTCAATGGAATTTATTTAGGGGGCAGAATTTAGTGCTGGTGGGAACAGTTTATTAACGGGATAAGCAGAGAGAAGGAATGAAGAGACATGGAAGGAGGGAAAGTGTGAATGAGAAAAGAATGGCAGAGAAATAAAGCGTGAAAAATAGAGCGAGAGAAAGAAAGAGAAGGATTAGGTTAGAGACCGAATGATGATTCTTTTTGTGTGTCTGCATAAAAATATTTTATTCATCCATATTTTTATGTTTTTTTATTTTTTTTTTTTTTTTATTTTTTCTCGCACTTTAATATAATTTAAAGAATTTGAATTAACGCAGCTTTCAACATGGATACCAACTCCCGGCTGTTATATAACTATTAGTAGTATTACCGTCTTATTATGTTCTTTTTCGTGATCTTTTAACACTTTTTATGTTTTTATTTTGAGGTTTGATGATTATGCTATTAAAACATTTCAAGATTAAAATCACTACACCAAGAACATTTTATTTTCAAATACTTAAGAAAGATTAGAAAATATATATATATATTTATTAAACAAATTCTTGACTTTCTCCATATTTTTTAATATTTTTTAAATGCATTTGAATGAAAGAAAATTAAAAAATAAATAAATAAAAAATAAAAAAGGAAAAAAGTTTCTTCCTAGTAAGTATCAACAAAAAAAAAAAAAAAAAAAAATTATTTATGGTTATAAAAATTTCTAGTCATGCTCAAGCACAGACGACATCTTTAACTCCCACTGGTTTTAAGTTATAATTGGCGGAATGTCAACACACTGTACCTATTACCGCATGTCGCTTACTGTCGCACAGTTTACAGATACGCGTGGGCTTTCTTAAGCAAATATAATTACATCTTGGTGTTGCTGTGATATCAATACACATGTATTGAATTTCATTAACAGCAGCATCTAAATTTTAACATGCAATAAATTCAACAAAGGTGTGGTAATAATAAGAAAAGAAACAATGACAATAGCCCTTCACCATGCATTTATTGTGGCTTTACAGGTGGTATTCTTTGTACTTAGTTTTTGTTCGGCGTTTTTTTTTTTTTTTTTTTTTTTTTTTTTTTTTTTGGCTGAATTCTTCTTCTTCTTTTTTTTTTTGGGGGTGGTTTTTTTTGATAATATTTTTGTAAATGTCATTTTCATATTTTCTATCTATGTAAGAATCTACCTTTCTGTCTGTTTGTTTATAACTATCTATCTCTATCTATCCTTCGATCTACCTGCTGTGTCTGTTTGTCTACCTATCTGTTGATCTATTCGTCTTTATCTTTCTTTCTGGCGTACCGGCGTACTTATGTCCATATCTAAATGTTTAGGGTTTATTTCCATTTCTTAATAAACTGGGATGATCAAACAAATGCCGTAAATCAAACTTCATTTTCAAACTTCAAACAAAAGACTATTCCTAACATATCTAAGTACTATCCAGTGTGTAGTGTTAAGATGTTAATCCTCAGTTTATTACACAAGACTGCTCAGCACACAGTATTATGTTCTATTGTATAAGATCTTTTACCATTTAAATTACCAATATATTTCTCAAGCATCTGTCTGTTGTGTATAACTTTAAAGAAGAGACAATAAGAAATAAAGTGTTTGATTTTGATTTAAATTTGACTGTTCAGAACTATTTGATCGTAAAGCTGTTTTTTTTTATCTTTAAAAAAAAAAAAAAAAAAAAAAAAAAAGAACAGAAAAGGTAAAGAACCTATAGATCATGTACCTTAAAACTTTCAAGTACGTTTCATATTTACAAACCGTAATTAAATGAATTCATTTAGTAGTCAGTTAAGCATACTTGCAAATGAATAAAAACTGAAATCAAAGCCCGCTTGGTGAGTACATAAAAACTAGTACTTGTAAAAAGAAAAAAATTACCTCACAAACCATAAATCTTTTCGCCTACGCAGAAACCGTAGTTGAACGCGTATCTCTACGGTCTGTTAAGCCGTTGCTGCAACTTAATATTCACCCTCACCTTTATTCAGCATTTTAAACAAGAACTATTCATATGGGGGTAGCAAGTGTTATCAGAAACGTGGCAGGTATGTCAAATGTTTCACGTGAAAAATGCTTTGCGTCACACCAAGAAGGTTGTCTAAATTTCACAATACACAAATAGATACACGTATATATAATTGATTAATATCTACTAGGTATAATGATAATAATGTTTAGTATATTGGTAACAAAATAAAACCAAACTTTATATATACCCGTATTTTTACTTTATACAATAAAATGCGTTTTAATACGTTTCTGGAATCTCTTTCTTAAAGTCAAGCACAAAGAAAATCTAAAATTTGATTATGTGTTATTCAACAATAATTTCAGATATAAAAGTGTCTAAGATTACAATTGATACTCATATAATTCTTAATATAATGCTGAAATGGAGAGAATATCATTCGCTAATATTTACGACAATTGAAATACAAGATTTTTAACTCCATTAAATAATTTGAAAATGGGAAATATGTTGTTTATGGTTTGTTTTGGTTTTTTTAGTACCTAACAGAAATTTTGATACAAGTAATTACCTACAGGTAAATAATCTGAAAGCTAAATACTTATAATTAGAAATTTTTCAGATATTTAGTTTCCTATATAATATTTCTTGAGCTTTATTCAGTTAAATATATGTACATATATAAATTACCACTCGAAAAACTGAAAAAATAATCTAGTCTGGATTTTCTATGAGTAAATTCACTTTGCCTTGTGAATCAAGATATCTGTAATTTATTACATTTCGAGTTACATAGAAATATCTTTTTACTTGAAGATACATCTTTGAATGAAATAAACTAGAGTGGAAATTTAGTAATTAATTTTCGACTTTATTGTGCAAAAGAAGAAGATAAAATAACAAGAAGAAGAAGAAATCTTAGTGCTTGATTATAATACTTAGGCCAATTGAAAGAGTTAAATATTATATAACAATAAACTGATACAGATAAAACGTTTTATTCGAGTTCACAAAAGAACAATGTGTTGTTTCAAAAATGTAACTAAAAACAACCGAGGGAGGTCTGAAATGAGGCCATATCACAATTCACACTGTGATATAAGGAATAAAACACACAAACACATCATCCGTTTTATTACTTTGTGTTTGTTTCAAACACATATTCATAAAAATTCACTCTTTTGTGGCATTCCTGAATCTGCGTGACATATTATATGTTGTTTTATTTTTCATGGCGGCTACACTCTTGTCCAAATAGGACAAAGATTTTTTTTTTATCTCTGTCTGATGGAAATCCAATTGCCTCTACAAAAGTTAACTGAGTGAACATACCCGGTTATTGTTGTCGCTGCCGCATTCTTCACCGTTGTTGGCAAAGAGGGTGGAAATGGGGGCAAAAATCAAAACAATGGAAAAGATTGACGTTTAAAGTATGGGAAAACCAAAACTGTGTATCCAAAGAACATAAAAGTAAGGCTGGTCATGTCAAAAAAGGTTAAAACCCCTATGTTAAACTTTTTCAAAAATACAAAAAATAAATTAATTATGGGAACATGAAGTTAAAGGGTGAAGGTGATGGAAAGAATGGAGGCGTTGATGTGTGCTGTAGTCCAAAAGATCGACCCCTATTCATTTTTGACACAGCGTCAAGTTTTTGTGTTTATTTATTATTATTTCTACCTTGGTTAAACAGTGGAACCTAGAGTCATTGTCGATGGATGTAAAGGCACAATGAACACAGGTTATTAACTAAAAGGGGTTAACCAGAGGGTGGAAGAAGCCAAAAGAACAGAATTTAATAGCTAATTTAAACTTTTAATCATGCCATTTCACATTGCTGTTTAGCCTACTTTACTTTTGGCCAAAGAAATTTTCTGAAATCTTTATAATAAGCGAAAATATTTGCCAGTAAATGGACCTTGATTAATTAAGAAAAATGTTTTTCTTTTTCTAGTCGGGAAAATGGTACATTCGATACGGACATCGCTCGATAAATTATGTAGATATATATTTTTTATTTTAGATACTAATTTATAGATTTTTCTACAGGCTGAAGTAAAACATTTCTCTTCTCTCTCTCTCTCTCTCTCTCTCTCTCTCTCTCTCTCTCTCTCTCTCTCTCTCTCTCTCTCTCTCTCTCTCGGATAGATAGGCGTGTATGTGTGTGTGTGTGTTTTAAAAGTACAACTACTATTTTAGGCAGAGAACAGTTGGTGGATTAATATTTTGAAAAGTTTTCCTCACTTCAAACTTAATTTCTAATAACTTTTTTATTGTTCTTATTTCAGTTGTCTTTTAACATTTAATATTTTTCTTTGTATAACAGCATTTATGTAATATTCTTTCTCGTACAAGTACAGTCTTTGTGGCTATTTTAAGAACGAAGACAAGAGTCGTAAATCATTATCTTTCTTATTATCGCCGTCTGCTCTTTTCCGTTCGAGTCATTTTCCCACTGGTTCACCAGAGGCCGGTCTACATGTTTTTCGTGTACATGGATATAACCTAATCGACAAGAATAACATCTTTATCTTTATCTTAAAGAATGCTGATCCCTAATAACAGTGATAATAAAAGTCCCATGGGATTTAACAAATATCCTTTATTTATTCATACTCCTAACTGTTATAAATCACTGACACAAAAACACATGCTGTACTCGTTTATAAATATAAAGATGTACTTCGCTCACCTATCTTGTTCAGTCATGCCTGTCATGGAGATAAATTCTGACTTCGCCAGGGACTTTTCTCTACGAGCAGAAACGTAGATGTCAGTTCTGACTGGCACAGTACTTAATTAATGAGTTAGATGAAAAGATATGACAATGTAGGAATTGGATTTAACTCGTGTTACTCGTTGGAACAATGAAGGCAGTATCAATCCCGGGCTCTCAAGTTCGGCTGTTCTTTTCTTTTTTAATATAAAATACAGTCGTAATGGATTTTGTTATATTTTAAGTGTCACGAAGGGTTATTCAAAATAAAACAAAATAAAACGTTTACAATAATCTTCATTGTGGAAAATGAATATCAGATCAATGGGAGCTAACTTGGCACAAACAATCATTTAAAGCTTGTTGAGTTGCGTCCCTTAGCTCCGCCCAGCTGAAATCGTAACTTAATTTTACATGTACTTACAGCTGTAACCACAGTAAACCCTCAGCAGTGTTCAGTATCTTTGGACTTCCTAACTAGAACTAGTGGAATAAAAGACGTGAAATATGCTGTTCTATCTCAGCGCTGTATTATGCTAAACATAAATATAGCAACAAACACAAAAATTGTTTCATCAATCGGTAGAAAAGCATTCTGACTTTATATTTTTATTTAAATTTTTATTTTTATTTTTATTTTTATTTTTATTTTTATTTTTATTTTTATTTTTATTTTTTATTTTTTTTTTTTTTTTTTATTTTTATTTTTTTTTTTTTTTTTTTTTTTATATATATATATAATAATAATATTCAAGAGTATGTATGAACTATAAATCTGTTCTAATAATAATAAAAAAATAATTAATAATAATAATAATATATATATATATATATATATATATACAGTTCAGTACAATACAATACAATACAATACAATACAATACAATATAGTACAGTACAGTACAGTACAATTCAGTACAATACAATTAAGTACAGTACAGTTCAGTACAGTACAATACAGTGCAGTACAGTACAATACAGTACAATACAGTGCATTACAGTACAATAAAGTACAGCACAGTGCAGAAACTGTTTAATTTACACTTAATTTACTTTATGTCCCTGTAATATATCTGTTTGTGTTAGTTTCAGTTCATTATTGACTATTGTTATATTGATATACTCATTAATAACAGTGTTTCTGTGGTATTTACTGAAGCATAACATTCTTTTGGGTTGTTTTTCTGAAGAATGGATTTTGTTACCTTTTCACGTTTAGATTTATAATTTATTATGTTTATGACGCCCAAAAGCCGATGTTATTGCTTATGCATGATTGGTTTTAAACATCATCAAACCGTTTCTTCATTTATTATTCATTCATTAGTATGTTTATTAATTAGAGTCAGTTTATCTCTCAAATCTTGTCCGAACTAAAAGTTTTTGTATGTGTTTATTTATATATGTTCGGTTTTGGTTCCATGTGAGATAGTGTGTGTGTGTGTGATACGTATAAATATGTTTGTGTATGTGTGTGATGTATAAATATGTTTGTGTGTGTGTGTGTGTGTGTGTGTGTGTGTGTGTGTGTGTGTGTGTGTGTTTCTGAGTACATTTGAATATTCTATATATACGTGCTTGTGATCGCATAAGTGTAAAACATCTAGCCTTGAACAAAACCCCGTTACACCAACCTCTTAATTTAACAAGTCTTTAATTCCACCATGAGATTTAATGAGCTGGTTTTACCTTATAATCGCTTGCTGGAGGAAGCCAACCAAAGATCTGGATAATCCTGTTTACTCAAGCGTCCAGTGTAAAGATTTCATTGTCCTCACGACAGTTTTGTTATTTCTTGTTTCGATTTAGACCTCTGCCAAATTACTAAACAATAGGTCCATTCCAAACAATTTGTTACTAAAATGCGTGTTATTAACAGACAGCCAGAGAACGGAACCAAAACATAATTATTATTGGATTGTGTGGGGTTTTTTTTCTTTCCACGCCGCCCTGTCGTTTGCTTGTTGACGGAGTATAAAGACGACAGAATATTCTGGAATTTTGTGGTTTAAAGCACATTTCAGAGAACTGGCACCAAAGCTGTGATGAAAACGATCTTCCTGAAAATATTTCAAGTGCGAAGGAATTATTATTATCAGTGATTCTGTGAAAATAAATTGTTTTATGGACAGTCTGATCTCGATGGGAATATAAAACGTGTGTTTTGTTGGATGTTATGTAATGAGGAAATTGTGACTAACATTTGGAAGAAAAAAATTCTTTCGACATGGCACTGAAGCAGGGAAATTTACCAAAGTTTCTGACTGATAGTCCGGTATGATATCATTTTTTTTACTCTTTCTACTAATACAGTACTAATTAATATTACAATCACTGCTACTATTATTACTAGTAGAACTACTAATATTGTAACTACTAATACCACCACTACAACAAATACTGATATTAATATTATTACTGTTACCCACTTATTACTACTACTGTTATTACTATTTCCACCGCTGTTACTACTACTATTTCTGCGACTACTACTACTCTGGGACATCTGGAGTCTGGAATCAATAAATCGGTCTGATTACTCTTGAGGCATTATTTGCTCCAAAATATAACTGTTCGGGATGATATAAAGCAATTACAAAAAATTTTTTTTTAAATTATTCTTTACACCTTTTGTTAGTATATTGCTTGACTAGCAATTAAATCGTTTTTAAAAAGAGAGAGAAAAAAAGAAAGCTCATTCCAGTGAAGATCCTATATTTCTTAAAAGGGGGTTAAGTCATAAATTTGGTGAATAATCATTCCAAAATGAAATGAATTTAATAATAAAAAAAAAAAAAATTATGATTAAAAAATTGCCTGATCTGCGCATATGTAGTTACAAAAGCCTTTGCATTTTTTGTCCTAATCTTTATTCTCCAACTTTTGTTTTACATACTTTGATCTATGGAATAGATCATTTAATTTTTATATTTATAATCAGATTTACATCATCAGCTTCAATATTTTTTATTTATTTTTATTTTTTTATATAAAATCTGAATATTATATACTTCTTTCTTTTGAAAAGTATTATGTTACAAATGATGTCAAAATTCTTGACGTACGCTGTACATTTGAAATCGAACAATCGGTTTATCGTTCATTTCATGACAATAGAGGAGATCAAGGGATTTCTTTTTAGCCCAGAAGCTTAATCCTCAGCTTAATTCTTCCCTAAAATCGGCTTCACCATTAATCTGAAGGGTGTTACGAGAGATTGAGCCATATGTTTACACCGATTATATAAAAAGTGTGTATATAACTTCTACCTGTGTCCACAAAAGTGAAAAAATTAATGTAATGGAATATAAATAAATAATGTTTACCCGAAATGTTTTAATGTAATGTAAACTTTTGTTATATTTTCTTTTACATTATTTTTAATTTTAAGCTAGCTAATATTTTTCGTTTCTGTTATTTATTTATTTGTTCATTTATTGATTGATTGATTGAGAGACTGACTAATTTGTTTAAATTCTTTGCCTATTTTTAATTTAAATTTTTTTTTTCCTACTTATTTATTGTTTCTAATATTAAACATATTTTTATTTTTATATTTTTTATTTTTTATTTAAATATTTTGGTTTTGTGATTTGGTGAAAGGATTTAAATTATATATACCTTGTGTGTTGGGGGGGTCTTATGTTATGTTTTTGAATAATCATATTTATTAAAAACAGTTCTTGTTTTAGAGCCTTATTATATTTTATTTATTTATTTACTTATTTTGGAGAATGTTATTTACTTTTCGATACAATCACTTTTTTGCCCATTGATACTCGAATACCTTTTTATAATTAACTTTATTATTCATACTTTTTGATTATACATACTTATAAAATTTCACGCATGTGCTTTTTAATTTTAATTTGTTATAATTCAACTCTATATTGTAATCTTGCAGTTCACGAGAATTAAATTCATTAGCACTGTATTATAATTAGATGTATTCAGCTTTACTTACTCTCTATCACAGTTACATAATAAATGCCTAATTTACTTTTATGTTTCTTGTATCCACGTAATTCATACTGCTGTATCTGGGTGTGTGTGTGTAGTGTGTATATGGCTGAATATTGTGGGTTCGTAAAATCTCTCTCTCTCTCTCTCTCTCTCTCTCTCTCTCTCTCTCTCTCTCTCTCTCTCTCTCTCTCTCTCTCTCTCTCTCTCTCTCTCTGTGCGTGTGTGTATATAAATGTGGGGATGTGTGTGTGCCGTTTGTGATGGTAAATATGTATGTGTTTGTCCCGGTATGTGTGTGTATCTGTGTTTGTATGACTCTTTTGTATGTGTCTTTTGTAATTAGAAGTATATGTGTGTGTGTGTGTCTCTGTGTTTTGTATGTATATGTGTATGTGTTTGCGTGTCTGTGCTTTGTATGTATGTTTCGATGATTTGTATGGGTGTGTGGGTGTGTCCGTGTTTTGTATATATCTGTCTGTATATGTGTCTGTTTTTTGTATGTATCGGTGTGGGTGTGAGTGTGGGTGTGTAGTTTAAAATAACTAAGCATGTGTTATCTGTTCACAATGCAGAGACGACAACGAAGTACAAGTACGACGTCGAGCAGATGGGAATGTCGAGAACAGCGGCTGATGTCTGCTAGACAGGTTGACCTTGCTCAGAACTCAAGGCCGCCCAGCACTAACAAAGAGCCAAAGGAGCTAGAAACAAAGGAGGAGGACCTGGATTCGGCCCTGGAATTATCTTGTGAGTGACAAGAACTGGTCTGTAATGTTGGTGTTACTTTGGTGGATGTGGTTGTCATTATGAAATGATGCCCATGATAAAAAGGAAGGAAAGAATCGCAAAAATTAAATCGTGCGTGCGCTTTAGAGAAAAAGGAATAATAGACACTTCTTTCTGTTAACTATTATATCTGTGGTTGATTTGTATTTATTTATTTATTTATTTATTTATTTATTTATTTATTTATTTATTTATTTATTTATTTATTTATTTATCTATTGCTCTTCTTCTTCTTCAGAACTTAAAAATTAGGAAATATAGGTCATAAAGTAGATAATGTCCATCATATTGATAAACTGAAATTGTTGGATATATGTGTTATATTATTCAATATCTTCTGTTGTATTTTGAAAACTAAAATTAATTTAAACATTTTAACAGAAATTTCCAATTTTTGCATTATAACCACAATTTCCCAATTACATTTTAACCGCAATTTTCTAACAACACATGAAAAACTAACAGTAATTTGTGACAGTATATAACAACACAGATCTGTTTTGAACTAGGCGACATTCCGCTGTATGATCAAACTGGTCTGCGGACGTATGACAGAGCTTGTCAGAAAATTGGAGTCAATCCAGTCTCGAGTTGCAGAAAAAGTCTTACGAAATCAGAAACGCTTGATCTGCAGTACTATGGACTGGGACCACGCGGTGCTATGACAGTTGCCATGGCATTATTAGTAAGTTTGTTTAATTATATGATTCCGTTTTATTTCATTTCAGTTTCATTATTCCGGTAACTGTTGCAGGATCAATTAACATCAATTTTATATAGGTTACTCAAAATCGCTCATTTGCAAACACAGTAATGTATATGCATACATATATAGACATTTAGACATACAAACAGATGCAGACACACACTACATTCCCATATACACACGCACACACACATAGACATTAATTGTAGGATCAGTTATTTCGCCATATATCTAAATTATGCATTTAGATGATATCCAGCTGGAAATTTTATCATTTTATTTTTAATAACATGGTATTAATGCAGTTTTAAAACAATACAAAATGAAAATATTTATTGAATTTTCTTATACGTCATTTTGTTTAAATGATAAAACGATTTGTAATTTTAGATAAACCAGCAGATTACAACAGTGAATCTGAAAGCAAATGATCTCTGTGCTATGGGGACGTTGTATATTCAGAGGATGATGGAAGAAAACTCCATAATAACACATCTTGTACGTTTTAATATTCTATTAACGTTATGTTACATATCGTACTATTGAGCAAATATTCTTTGATGGATTCGTAACTAAAATTTCGTAATAGACGCTGTGTATGCTCAGAGTCTTCATGAAGTTTTTGTGCAATTTTTAGTTTTCTACGTTCTTTAATTTGTTCCTAGGTTTTGAATTTTTGTTTTAAGCAAAACGCTAAAGAAGTATAGTTTACCAGTATTTTCATATTTTAATGTGATGATGTGATCCTTATGAAAATTACGTATTATGAAGACGATTATTTTTATTAATGTGTTACAATGAGAATTATCCATATCATTGTTATTGTATTATTATTTTTATTTTCTTCTTCATCATCTTCTTTTTCTTCTACTTCTTCTTTTTATCATTATTATTATTATTATTATTACTATTATTATTATTACTATTACTATTATTATTATTACTATTACTATTGTTACTATTATTATCATCATCATCATCATCATCATTATTATTATTATTATTATTATTATTATTATTATTATTATTATTTCTAGAATCTGGCAGACAACAAACTGGGATCAGAAGGTGCTTATAGTGTTGGCGAGATTTTACGCTGTAACAAGGTGATTAAACATCTTGATGTTTCAGGTAAGCTTTGAAAAATGTATTCTGTTATGTATTCGGAATAAAGTCTTAGTTATAATGAATTTGAAAACGCTTCCTTTTTTAAAGAGAAGTTTATATTAATTATTGCTTTCACTATTACATTTCCTCTTTGAATGTTTTGTTCGTTATTACATCTGTTCATAATGAATAGTAGTAGTAGTAGTAGCAGTAGTAGTAATAGTAGTAGTATCGTTATTATCATCATCATCATCATAATTTATTATTTATTTTGTTGGGTTTTTATGTTTGTATTTTTGATTGAAAGAGAAAATAAAATATGACTGTTTTTATTATTTTATTAAATTATCTTTTAGGAAACAAATTTACCGACCAAGATGCAGTACATATCGCAAGAGCTGTAGAGGTAAATGTATAATCATATATATATATATATATATATATATATATATATATATACACACACACACACACACACACATACACATTGTAGTATGTATGCATGGATACACATTGAAACATTTATGTATATATATTACAAATGATTCAAGAATATATTACAATTAATTTTATGAAATCAGAAAAAAACAAGAGACGCAAAAATTTCTTTTACTTATCAGTGGATATATAAATCCAGTTTTTTTAAAAGTATGCTGAAATAATTATTGAGAGAGAGAGAGAGAGAGAGAGAGAGAGAGAGTTTTGAAATAATAAATTCAAATAAAAATAGTATACAGTCGTGTTTTTGAGTTTTGTTTTTTATTATTATGCAATTTGATCTGAAAAAAACTTATTGATTCTTTTTTTCAGGAACATCAGGAAATAAACACTTTAATTCTCAGTCACAATGAGTTTGGAGATAAATCAGCTGTAATATTTGAACACATGATAGGTTTGTCCGCATACTTATTTTTTCTCTCAGTTGTTTATAGTATTTCAGTATAATTACTTTGCCTTAATAGCTTTTAAACAAACAAAAAATTAACTTTTGGTATTGTTTTAATTATTACTTAAAATAAATCACAAAGTAAATCCAGTAACGTTTTACCACAATTGTTTTTCTTATGCTTCTTCGTGTTGCATTGTTGTTGTTGTTTTATGATTATCATCATCATCATCATCATCATCATTATAACTATTATTATTATTAACACTGTGTTATTTACTCTACAGCTGAGAATGGTTCTCTTCACAAACTTGATCTCAGCTGGAATCATTTTCGAGGTCCTGGCGCTATAAAGATTGCACAAGGTTTATCGGTAAATCAATTGAAAATAAATGTTTGTTCGTTGTTGTTGTTGTGGGTTTTTTTTCAGGGGTGGTGGGGGGCTTTGCTAGTTTTGGGGGAAGTATATTAAATATATTAAATCGAAAATTCAAAATACTCCAGGTCGTTATGATAAGATACATAAAATAAATAAATGTTTTTTTGTTGTTTTTTTTTTGTTTTACTATAATTAGTTTACATTTCCTAAAAAAAAAACAATTCTTAATAATTTCCTTTTTTTAAAATAATTGTTATACGTCTTGAACTGATTAATAACAGTTTTTAAACTTACAAAAGAAAAATTTATTTTATCTGAAATTATTTCTAAAACTGAATTTCAGGAAAACGTGTGTTTGCGATTTTTCTGTGGATCTTGGAATGGTTTTGACGACGAAGGCGCCATCGCTATGGCATCAGCATTGGAACATAACTCAATTTTAGAGGAACTCGACATTTCCTGCAACAGAATAGGTCCAAAAGGATACCTAGAGCTAATCCAGGCTCTTGAAAAAAATGACACATTGGAAACATTACGGGTAAATTGATTAAACGTTCATGCAGGTTTTGTATATGGCCAGTAGCGTACCATTCTATATTGAGCGTGCCACTCAGATGCCCAAATTTCTGGCAAAACAGTTGAAAAAATAGAGGGCAAAGCAAGAAGTAATTTGTATTTGTGTTTTTGATATAAAATTTCTTCTAGTTGCTTTATTTTCTGTCATCATAATTATATAACATGTCTTTCTAAACCTGGAGCAAATTCACAAAACAGTGCAAGGCTAGTGTTGCTGGTAGATATGAATCTAATATAGACGCTAAGGCTAATTGTGTCTGATAAGATTTGAGAACGTGATTGGGACAAGAAATAGGTTAAAAGACCAGCGACAACAATCGATTGTGTATTGACCGTTCAGCAGTGCAGACTTTCACTTCCAGACAAAGCTTAATCTCGTCTGAGAAGGTAGCAAATGTACTGATCTTATTGTTCATAATATAAATAAAAAATAAAAATAAATAAATAAACAATAACAATTAATATTATTAATATCATCATCATCATCATTGTTACTATTACTATTATTATTATTATTATTATTATTATTATTATTATTATTATTATTATTATTATTATTATTTGTTTGATCTCCGTAGGTTGGAAGAAACTATCTCAATCATGAATCTGTGACTGCCAGTGTTGAAGTGTTACTCAGAATGGATACTGTCAAATTAAAACATTTGGATCTCTCAGTAATGAGTTTTTCTTTCTTTCCTTTAATTTATATAAATCCGCAAAGTCTTCTTTCTTTTCAGAAATATATTAAGTATAAATTTAGCTGGTATTATTCTTTTATGTTATCTGCTATCATTATAATACACTAAAACCTTTCTCTACACGTATTTCATGTTTAAATCATATATGACTTAAATAACATATATAAATAAGTTTAATAAGTACCCCATACATTAATGTACAAATACATGCCGATGTTCAAAATTCTTGAGACTAGGATCTTCTTTTACAGGATGTGATTTTACATGATGACTTTGAAGACACGTTGTCACAGCTTTACGACACCCACCCTGAACTCGAAGTCGTGTACGGGTACACACACTCTTACGGAAAGAGGAAACTTAAATCGTACAATGTCGTGGAGGAAGCGCTCACGGTGATTCACGAGTACCTCCGAATCCACGGGATGACGATGGCCGAACTCTTCACGAGATTCGACGCAGACGGCAGTATGAGTGTCACCCACGACGAATTCAGAGAAGGCTTAAAAGTAATTACTACTACTACTACTACTACTGCATCAACTACTACCACTACTGTCACTGCTGATGCTACTTGTACTAGTAGTAGTAGTACTCATTTAACTATTTTTGTACATGACATCTTTTGTTTTATTGTCATATTATGTTCATTTAAGCGTTATCAAATGTCTTTTTTTTTTTTTTTTTTTTTTAATTTCAAATTCTGAGACTTTATTTATCACTTCATGAAAGTGTTAACTAAAACAGCCCAAGTACAGTTCATGTTCTCCAAATAACAGTTTTTTATTTCTGTTCTACTAATCAACTTGTCTAATGAAAATGTCTGATAGAAGTATACAATTTCAAATGTGCAAGCATTTTTCAAATACTTATTCTTCTAAAGATGACGTCATGTCATAGACAGAAATGTAAATAGAGTTGAAGATAACTAATGATGCTCACAAATATATTTTCTCTCTTACAGGAAGCATCCATTCCTTTATCTGAAGACCAGGTTGCTGATCTGATAGTGGGTCTAGATAGAGACGGCGACGGGGAAATAGACTTCAGGTTATTTGTTTGTTTATTTATTTATTTTATTTTTTTTTTTTTTTTTTTATTTATTAAATAAGGTTCACGTTCATATTTTATTAATTAAATTTAGAGGGTTCTGTTTTAAAAGTGCATTGTCATTATCAAAATAAAACACTTTGCAAGTACTCTTCCACTTTTTCACATCTCTCGCTCTAAGTCTCCCTTATTCTCTCTCTTTCGCTCTCTCACCTCTCCATATACTGATCATACTTTTTCACATCCCCTTTATCTTTTTCTCTCTTACTTTCTCTCCTTTGTCGATGTGCTTAAATTATTAGAAAGAAAAAGTTCATTTCATTTAATTAATTTACTTTATTATTTTCAATATTTTATAGATAAAAAAAATTCATTTAATATATATATATATATATGCATTACAAGTTCAAAAACTTATATAGTAATTTTAGTACTATGATGGGACCCTTAATTTTATATTTTTATTATTTTCAGTGAGCTGGTAATAACAAATCAAGAAACGATGGGTTGATACGTTACACCGCGAAGTCAAACGAGAATTCATTACACGTGATAACAGACAATATTCCCATCTGAAACAATACACTTTCAGCATCACAACCAAATAGTCTTATAAAACTTCCTGTGACATCATTATTTACTTGAAATATTTCAAAATTATGAAATATTTTATTATTAACTGATATTTATCCTTGTTATGTTTTAGTATTTATATTAGAAGAAACGACAATGTTATGTTTTAATATGATATTATTTGTAATTTGTGCTTATCTACATATACCAACTAAAATACACATTATTTCATATAACCCATCCATGTTAACTGACAGTACTTTTCACCAAAACTATTAATTACAAAACAGACTCAGATAAATATATCCCATTAAAACAATTATTTTAAAATTATAAATTAATATAATAATTTTGCACAAAACTGCTGAAACTTTACAAAGAAAGTAGTTTTAACTTAAAGAAATATTTACTTTATGTGTATGGTTTAAGAGTACATAGGTAAAACAGCTTTATTTAAATGACACTACAATAAGTAGATAAAAAAAATGAATCACTAGATCCATCCCACACCGTTAACAGCATTTTCTAACATGGCTGTGAAAGTGCTCTTTAATCTAGTAAAGCCACTAGAGATTAAAAATTTCACATTAAGGAAAACAAATATTTAAATATTTGAAAACGACGTCATAAATGTATATAATAAAAATCAATTTAGTATTTAATAAATATATAAACTAAAGATGATGTGTATATTTAATGAAATTAAAAATATACATTAACTGAACTGTTCGGTTTTGTTTCTCTTCCTTTGACTTAATATTCTGAAGAAAATATCAAGTACAACTCAATCTCCATTTTAAAAATGTGTTTCCGAACCAAAAGTATTGCATAAATCGATGTACATTCCGTATCTGTATATCCATGTTATACTCTGCACAGAACATGGTCCAGTCCCCTCTTTCTCTTGCAAAAACCTTGCATGTCCAGCTCCTGGTCCACTTAACAGGCCGCCATACAAACAAGTGTGAGACGTGGATTGAAGGCGAATTCTCAGCACGGAGCGGAAGAAGCGGACAATCCACATTTTCAGGAATCAAGGTCACGGTCAAAGAAGCACCAGGAAATACGTGGACTTCATTCTGCGTCTATTGTAATCTTTGTTTGAAAAACTGAATGTTTTGATCGTTTGCATTGTAATTTCATACTTTGGCGTAGAATGTTTTTAATTTATTTATTTATTTTCATTTTACTTACGGTTTTACCGGGTTTCAAAATTTCAAAACTGAAAACACTTACGTGGAAACTGTTGACAAAGTCCGAAAAGTGCGATGGAAAATGATGAAGTGATTAAACACTGGGGAAAATAATCACAAGATTATTTATAACTCTCGGTTTGCACGATATACTTAATCGTATAGATTGGCAAGTTACTGGGACTTTTTATTTATTTATTTATTTATTTATTTATTTATTAAGTAGATTAATTTTCAACTTATATTAAAGTACTAAAAAATATATAAAAGAAACGAGTTTTGAATATGTGGTTTCAAAGAAGAGAACAAATGTTTTATTTAAATTTTAAATCACTGGATTTAAATCTTTCTCACTAAAATGCTGACTGAAAGTGTTAGCTGTACTATAACACTGATAATACCAGCATACTGGAAATGTAATACCTATCTAAACAACAACAGTATACATGGGATGTGCGTACGTGTCTGTATGTTTTTGTGTAATTATACCTAATAACTCTGTTTGCAAAAATGCAGTTATCTGAATTTTATATGTTTCACATTAACTATGTGTGTATTAAATCGGCAAATTTTTAAGTCGGTAATTTTACGATTTTAAATAAGAAAATCATTGCTTACTACATTTGTCAAGTAAACGATCCAATAAAAAAACGGAAAGTTAATGCATACGTTTTCATGGTTAAGCCTTTTTGTCCATCATAAAGTTTAATATCCACTGAATGGTTTATTTGAACAATTGTAACGGGCAATAAATCCATGATTTTGAATAGAACATCATTGCTTACTACATTTGTCAAGTAAACGACCCAATAACAAAACAGAAAGTGAATGGACACAATTTCATGGACAAGCCTTTTTGTCATCATAAAGTTTAATATCCATTGAATGGTTTAGTTGAACAGTTGTAACGGGCAGTACCCAATACATCCATGATATTATCTTCTCTACAATATTAAAACCCAGCGTGTTATTACTGCCCTTATTTTCTTATCGGTTGACGTCCTGAGCGTTTGTTGAGTGCTCGCCTGAGAAATATTTGGTTATAATATCAGATCTTTTCTCTTCTCCTATCCTGCTGTCTCCCGTTTCAGACAGCGCTCCATCTTATCAAAAACAGTGCAGTGATTTCCTTACATATAAAATTTTAGTTTACTGTGTATATAAACGCTTCAGTAACAAAATAAGCTAGAAAACAATTCAATATACCTTTGGTGAAAAGAAGAAATGGTCTAAATATTTTATTTATACTTTCTAGTCATGTTTCTATTTTTTTTTTTTTTTTTTTTTTTTTTTTTTTTTTTCTTGGTTTTTTTCTGTTGTTATTACTGTTCGTTGCCTAATTTACTTTTATGTTGCTGTATCTGGGTTTCCGTGTAGTGTGTATATGGCTGAATATTGTGGGTTCGTAGAATCTCTCTCTCTCTCTCTCTCTCTCTCTCTCTCTCTCTCTCTCTCTCTCTCTCTCTCTCTCCTGATATTTAATTAATAACGAAGTGTAACATCAAAACCGATGGTTTTAAAATATCTGGCCATTTTTCTAAACTCACCAAGAAAAGAACAGGCTGATTTAGAATGAAGTTTCATTTAGTCTTATCGCAAAACACAAAAAGTTAATATCTCGTTACAAAAATGGAGGCGTACAAAACATTTTGTAACATAATTATTTTATTCTCATACGTTATTATTAATGTTAACAATTATCCCACGCATAAAACATAAAGAAGTATAAATAAATTTACTGCACCATTTATTCCAAACGCTAAAAATTAACTTTAAAACAAAATATATAGTTGATATGAAAAGAAAAGCCTCTGTGGAGTTGTAGTATCTAAGATCTTCGTAGAAAAGAAAAAGCAGTTAAAACTGTGTAAATTAGGAAGTCCTATATCGCGCTGTAATCTGGCCGATAACCGATAAAATGATTTTCGACGATGTTTGACGATTTGAGCCGACAGCTAGGTTCAGATATAAACAGACAGGTTACATAGTACAACTGTCATATGATTTCATCACGATGTTATCACCAAAAAAAACCCACCCTCATGACAGTAAGTCGATATCCCTAAGTGTAAGTAAATGTGTTACATTTATATAACTATTTAAAATATACTTAAATGTAATTCGATCACTTATTTGTGATCTTTCGATCGGCTTAGTAGCTTAACTGTAGTTTAAAATGAGAATTAAAATGCAGGGGCGTAGCCCAAGCACTGAAATAACAAAACAAAAACACGTAGAAAACTTGACTGTTATGTAATGTTAGAAAGTACTCAGGTGGCGTTCTCTTTCAAGCGAGATCCAAGGCGAGGATTACCTCAGATACGTCACTGTTAACAGTCAGATCTATTTCAGTTTATAATTCACGACAGATAATAACACTAACACAGATATCATATGTTGTTACGTGAAACTATCAGTACAGCGACGTCAAAATATATTTGGTCCCTCTTTCATGAATCAAGGTAGTACGTTTATTTGTTTGTTAAACACAGAAATACTAGAGTGAGTATTTTTTTTTTTTATATTCCAGGTTAAGTCAGTAGATATATAATTATTTTAATTATTATTGTTGATTTTGATACTGCCTTTGTTTAATTGAATTAAGTGCGAATTGAGTTTTTTTTAACAAATGAATTTTAATCTGACAGGTACAAAATTAAATACAAAAAATGAAAGTGGGAAAGGGTGTAAGAGAGAGAAAGAAAATCTTCTGCTGTAATTATCATGTTTATTAATCAGTTGAAGTTGTTAATACTCAGAAGGTTCCAGTGCTGACGTGAATGACGTAGAAAGGTGAGAAAATGAGTACATTTCGGCGGTCGCCCCAGAGTTTGGAAATCGGAGTGATGGGAATCCGGGTTAATCCCCTTCGTAAGAGTCGATCCAGCTCAACGATAATCTCAGAGACCTCCGTGGAGTCGTCCCTGTCTGAGAGCACGCCTCTCATTGATCCGAGCAGCAACGTTCATCGGTAAATATTTTACATGTAGTAAGTATTATGTGGAACGGGAAAAACGAAAGTATCCGTGACAGATGTATTTCAGCATTGTTTTATTTATAAAAAAAAAAAAAAAATATAAAATAATTTTTTTTTATAATATAAATAAATAAATTATTTAATTAAATTAACGATTTTTATAATTCATTTCTGTGAAATATTGTTTAGAAATAAATGTGTAAAAAGCAGGAATTTTTTTTAATTCATTAGTATTATCATCATCATCATTATTGTTATACTTACTTAAATGTTTGGAACAGAAGAAAAAAATTCGAAGTTTTGCCATTCTGTAATTTTTGCAATAACATTACAAATACACATAAATATAAATAATATTATCTAAATGATTAATAAATGTGAAGAATATAACTTCATATAGTTATTAATTTTGTTTGTCCAGCCAACTTCTATTTATTTATTTACTTATTTATTTTTATTAATATATATATATATATATTATATATATATATATATATATATATATATATATATATATTATTTACTTATCTTTTTTTCATCTTTATTTTTCAGTCTAAAAGAGTTTTTTACTAAAAGGACGAGTCTGGAGGAAAGAAATGAAGTTAAAGAAATTGACGATGACGTGAAACCAGTCGACTGGAAAACACGACTGAACCAGATAAAGATAGCTGTCATATTTATTCTAATACTGATCTGCAGCGTAGGTTTCTTATTCTGTTGTTTTGTTTTTGTTTTGTGTGTGTGTTTTACATTTTTATTTATTTGTATGGTATTGTATTAGGTTGCAGTACACAATACATTATATTATTTTATTTTTGTTGTTGTTATTTGGTTTCTTCGTCAGGTGAAAATGTTTAGGTCGTTGGTTTTTTTTTTACTGTTATGATCGTTAATAGTGATAGCTTTGAAACTTATTTGTAATGTATTTTTACATGATTTAGTAATCAAAATGCAATAAATACGATTTCAATGGAAAAAATACCTTATCATTAAAATTTTAACTTTTTTCTCTAAACATTATTATTATTATTATTATCATCATCATCATCAACATTATCATCATCATCATTATTATTATTTTATTTATTTTGTGTGTGTTTGTGTGCGTGTGCTCATTTAGGCATATATCGCCATGAATTCAGAAACGGAGAACAAGTGGCACCAGTTTGTTGTGATGAAAAACAGCCCTACAGGTATTTTTCTTTAGTGTTAGTCTCACTGTTCTCGTGTTCTCCTCTCTTCTTTCTACTCAAGATATGGGGGAGATCGTAGGGAAATTCAGCTATTTCTCGCTCAATCCTTTCTGCACAACCTTAATTATATGTCAGAGCCAGGTAATCATAAATAAAATATGTTGTGTGGGTAATTAAATAACATATTTTTCTTCTTTCTTGGGTCATCAAAATAACATTTTTTTCTTCTTTCTTTCCTCACTGCCTCTCTTTCTTTCTCTCAGTTTCTCTCAGTCACGCATTTCTTTCACCCTTCTCTTTCTCGGTCTTTCACTCCACTAGCTGACTCTCTATCACATTTCTTTCATCCTTCTGTTTCTCATTCCTTTAATACTCTCTCTCTCTCAAAAAAAAAAATATGCTTTTTCAGTTTTAGATATTCCAATGAAAAAAGTAAAGAATCCTGTTGTAAAACTACAAATTCAGGCTCCATTCCACAGCACGGTTAACGTACGAGACAATGGAACCGTTGTGAACTTCACGCTAAACAACGACACGGTTTGTATCATCAGACTTTTCACTGTGATCGTGTAAAACAAATAAATAAATAATCCATTCCTGTTTTTAGTGTTAAATAACAAAAATACATTGTATATACTTCAAAATCACAGGCAATTAATCTTTGTTAATAATAAAGTATAATTCATTCTTTTATTAGTTATTTTTGTTTCAGTTCGAAATGAATTTGAATTTGACGTTTCTTCATGGAGGAATTATTTCAGTTGAAACACATGAGTTTGAATGCCATCAGTAAGTCCTGTTTCTTCACACACGCGCGCGCACACACACACACACACATGCATACACACACACACATATACAGCAATTTATTTATTAAATTTTATTCTATGCATGGATATACAAAATTGTTTTATAATTTTTATTCAGATTACCTAAAATAGTTTAATTTAACTTTTTTACAATTTTTGTTCAATTAATCATTTACAACGTTTTAATTTAGATTTTTGATAATTTTGTTTTAATAGAATTTTTTAATTAATAATAATTGTATTTAATTTATTATTTTATTACATTATTTATTTATTTATTTATTTATTCATTTATTTATCTATTTCTTATTTTCTAATAACTGTTGCTTAAATACTTTATCTGATTATTGCATCACGCAAGTTTGACGATAACAAATTTGTCAGTACACAGTATAGTCCTAATTCTGTTTATTTAATTTAACATCTCACTAACTTAATAACTTACTCACATTACCAATAACGTTTTACAGAGCTTACAACAGCTGCCTCGTGCACGTGAACACCAACTCCAACATCACAATACCTTTCATCTACTCCTACAGCGTCCTGTCTTCTGATATCAGCAATGAAATTGTATACGCTGTTATTATACTTATCCTCGTTTATATTCTTATCATCTTAGAGGTGAGTAAAATAAATGATAATTTGATACCATTTAGAGTTAGTGTGATGCGTGAGGTAATTATTAATAAAATACACACGTTAATGAATGACGAAGACATCTTATTATCATATTAATAACAGTACTAGTAGTGATGGTGATGGTAGTAGTACTAGTAGTGCTAATTGTAGCAGAAATAGTAATAGAAGCAGTAATAGTAGCAGCAGCAGTAGTAATAATACATCTGACGTTCGGACCCTAGTTATTAACTCTTGTTGTGTTATTTGTGAATGTGTATGCTTTTTTATTTTTTATTTCTTTCTTCATTTTTTGTTATTTATTTTTAATTTTCATCATCAAACATAAGATGTCCTTTTTTATTTATTGCTTTTTATTTCTATTATGTGTCCATACATATACATATACGTGTGTGTCTGTGTCTGTGTCCGTGTGTATGTGTCTGATTCTGTGTGTGTATGTGTGTGGATGTGTGTATATGTGTGTGTATGTGTGTATACATGTATGTATGTATGTATATGTATATATGTATATATGTATGTATGTGTATATATGTATAGTTGCATGTATGTATATGTATGTATGTATGTATGTATGTATATATATATATATATGTGTGTGTGTGTGGGTGTGGTTGTGTATGTATATATGTGTATATATATATACATATATGTGTGTGTGTACATATGTATATTTGTATATTTGACAGCTTGTTCACAGAACACTGGCAGCTCTTCTTGGCTCTCTCGCAGCTGTAGCTGTGTTATCTGCCCTTGGTCAAGTAAGTTACTTTAATTTCGTAATTGTACCTAATTTATAGCGTATTAATTAATGAAAATTCTGCAGTAATATAATTAATATTGCGCTATAAATTTGGCTATTTTTTTATTTTTTTATCTGTGAACAATGCTAACTGGTTATTCAGTTCGTATATTTAAATATTCATTCCTTCATTCTTGAAGCGAACTGTAACTAACAGATGTCGCTTTAGGTATCTAGGGTCACATGATCTGTCCCTTTTTTGTTGCATTCATATTGAGCTGTTTTCAATTCTAGCCAGTACGAGTGCTGTATTATTTTGTTTTCTAGAAATATGTATATATAATAATGTCTGTGCTGATAATGTGGTAGCCGTTAGTGTCCTCTAACTAAAATTATCTTGAAAAAAATAATCTGTGATTGATACCTAATGACAGTCAAAGTTATATGTTGTTTCAATAATCAGTGATAACTGGGTGCTTCAGGTACTGATTCTTTTTTGTTTTGTTTTGTTTGTTATTTGTTTTGTTTATTTTGTGCTTTTTTTTAATTGTTGTTGCTGTTCTTTTTTTCTTTTTTCTGTATTTTTTTTAGGGGAGCTTGGGTATTTTTCGAATTTCTTTTGTTTTGTTTTGTTGTTGTTTTTTTGTTCTGTTTTTTGTTCTGTTTTATTGTTTTCTACGACTGATATTACAGAGACCTACTCTGGAAAAGCTTGTTAGTTGGATTGATATGGAGACGTTGGCTCTGCTCTTTGGAATGATGATTATTGTCGCTATATTCGCACAAAGTGGATTCTTCGACTTCTGCGCCTTGAAGGTAAAATTAAAAATCAGAAATAAATCACTGGTCAGAAATTATTACTTTCTCAGTGGTTATTTTTAAGTCTTTGGGAATGTTTTTTTCTTTTATCACAGATTTAAGAAGAAATTAAAAACTAAAAAGGGTAAAATAGAAATAACTATTAAGAAATTTAAACTAATTTTGTTTTTATATTCTGTATAGTAATTTTTACTGTTGTATATATGAGATATTCACAAAATACACTCCCAGAGTGCGTACTTAAAGACACACACTTATATATATAAACATCGTAAATTTAGCTAGTTAAACAAATGAGCTGCTGTATAGCATGCCAGCGCTGGCTTTTGTTTTGTTTGTTTCTTAATTATTATTATTGTTTTTTCATTCCTGTCTTTTGTATCATTACTTGTTTCTTCTGCTTTCTGCTGACCAGGCATACCAGCTAGCTAAAGGTCAAGTCTGGCCACTGATTACTTTACTGTGTTTGTTCAGTGCCGTTGTATCTGCGTTTCTGGACAACGTCACCACCATAATTCTGCTTACACCAGTAACAATAAGGTCAGTAACAACATTTTTTTTTTAATTAATAATATCAGAATATGGATTTATAGTATATACTAACATGTAGCCGAATACATTCTGAATACTTCCAAGTAATGTTATAGAAAATCAGTCGCTCCCAGTAATAAAGTAATAACAATAATAATAATAATAATAATACCAAGACTACAGATTCACGGAGACAGCCATCTTCCTTTGATTCTTAAGTACTTATGACCTCATGTCATTCGTACACATATATATATATATATATATATACAGTAAAACTTCACAAATCTTAACAATGTCGGTTTGGTTGGGTGTTCGGTTATGGAACCGCGGAGATCATTTGAGTTTAGGGAAATTTCAGTGAAGTGACGGTCACTTTTTGAGAAGCTTAACTGTATGTGTAAAATAAATAAGTGAATAAATGTCAGTTGCAAAGGTCTAATGTGTTTTTTTTTCCTTTTTATCTTCGTGCTTAATTTGTATTTATTAAGGACCGATGTAAGACATTTGGTACAGATTTATATACTAATAATTTCACTTCATAGAATTGCAGTCTTAAGAATCAAAAATTGATATCTACTGGTGGACTTCATACGCAGATATGTAACAAATACATGTATATCTCGAATATTCTTTTAACATTAGTATTCTTAACGATTTTTTTGTTCAGATTGCTAACCAAATAATAACGATAGATTTGACTAGCTTGTAAAAGTGATCGATAAATCAATGAAGATCTTAAAACTATTTTTATGTCAGGACCTTAATTACTTTGATATCAAAGACAAGCTGACATGAAAAAGCTTTTCGATATTTAGGACATCACGAATACCGGTAACAGACGATTAGCAAAAGGAAGGAAAACGTCGCCTAGATCCGGGCATTTTACCTGCTGCAGTCAAATAGTCATATGGATTTTCTATCATGTAGCTTTCACTGATTTAATGAGAATTAGGTACATTTCAAGAAACTGGTAACTAGCAATGGAAACAGAGAAAAACAGAAAACTTACGCATCCTGTATACAAATAGAGGGCTTAGAGCACAATTTATTTATCTATCTATCTATCTATCTATCTATCTATTTATTTAACAGAAATCGTAGTCACTGATGACAGTTTATTAAAATTACAAAATTACTCTTAAAATATTATTAATAACTATAAGGTGGAATGGCATACATACATGCATGTATGTCGAAGAATGTACTTTGGAAGGTTGATCCGATTTCCAGTCCAGTTTCAGTTCAGAGTTTAAATCAGTGGGATGTGGTACTTATCCATTTATCTAGCGTTCTGAATACCAGATAACATTCGTGATTTGTATCTCGTACAAATGATAAAGTAGAGATGTCATATTTTAGATCTCTCTTCATTACAAAGTCATATTCGACAGCTAAAAAGAGTTTAAAAAGAACTAATTAAAACAAAATTATATATTTTTACCGATGAATAAATAACAGTGTGTTGCAGCATGCATGTATTAAGTATGAAAACAATCTGATTATACTTGAAGACTGTGTGAAGTACTTAATCTTGATCCAAGAAGAATTCTTGTTGCTGAAGTCTTATTTTCCAACATCGGCGGCACTGCCACAGCCATCGGGGACCCGCCTAATGTTATCATACTTGGTGCGGCTGCAAAACAAGTTAGTGTGAGATGAAATACACACACACATACACCCACAACACACACCCACAACACATATGATCCACTTATTCAAAATATCTAGAATTGTTTTTATTTTGTTTGGGGGAGAGAGAGAAAGAAAGAAAGAAAGAGAGATTGATGAAAAGGGACAAATAGAGAATAGAAAGTGGTTGAGATAGAAAACTCAGAGTAACACACTGAGCAAAAATTTTGATTTCTGCAAGAATTTTGTATATAAGGAGTCGTTTCGCGTATGTGTGAATGAACATCATTCTGTGTCTTGTGTCTGTTGCAGGGAATCTCGTTTTCAGATTTGACAATACATCTAAGCCTCGGAATACTTTTTGTGTCTGCAGCCGGGTACGGATTTCTGCGATTGTATTACAGAAAACTGGAATTTCTGAAAAACGACGAACCGCCAGAAATAATGGGTAAACGTATTCAAATATACACTCACTTATAGAGACACACACAACCACACATATACAACATATATGCAGGTATACACTTTATTTCAATTATTAAAACTGTTGTTAAAATTAATCTGTTATATAATTAAAGAAATGAGACATGAAATTGGTTTGTGGAAGAAAACCTCTTTGAGGATTACGGCTGTGACAAGAGAAGAAACTGTTATGAAAGCTCTCATTATGCAAAAAACCGCGGAATTAGAAAACGCTCTTACTAAAGCTCTTCACAAGAGAAGGTGATTTTTAAATTATCGTAGCGATTTAAGTGTGAACTTGAGGTCTGAATACATAATTGTATATGCTCCCGAACTGTATCATACATTTATTAATAATAAAATTTAACAAGATTTTTGAAAAAAAAATTTAAATAAAGAAAATCCTTTTTCTCATTTGCGTGTCACTATTCGCAAACCGAATATACTGAAACTCTCTCTCTCTCTCTCTCTCTCTCTCTCTCTGTTACGATTTATTAGTACTTCTTTGTTGCAATAATAGCAATTGTATAATAAATAATGTTCGATTATTTCGTTAATTTACAGGAGGAAAGGTCAAAAAGATTTCCACGTAACACTGTTTGAACTAAAGAAAAAGGTATTTATTTCCTGATTACATTATTTTGAATTTAACAGAAATTTGTAAAATAATAATGTTTGGAAAGAGAAATTTTTCTACAGAAAAATATTTATTCCAGAAATAAATTTATATTAATATATTATGATATAAATTTAAGAAATTAAGAGGAAAATATCAAAAGAATTAAGTTACAAAGTAAAATATATTGGTTAGTATAGTACAGCAAACTGCGCACGGCACCTCCAGCATAATTAATGTATCTCTATAATTTTTGTCTCCTTTCTTTTTCTTCTTCTACTTCTTCTTTTTCTTGTAGTATCGAATAACAGATTACAGTCTCTTGGTAAAAAGCGGCTGCATTTTGGTTGTTGTCATTCTTCTTCTCTTCATTCATTCACTTATTTCTTCACTCTATCTCCACATTGGTAAGCTGTAGTATTTTACTGTGTAAATATGTTTGTGTTTATTATGTATGTATGTATGTATGTATGTATGTATATACGTTTGTACTTGTGTATGTGTGTACATATATATATTTGATGCATACATATTTACGTCCGTGTGTATCGTACATGCATATACGATCTATCTCTTTATCTGTCTGTATATCTATATGTATGTGTGTCTGTTTGTCTGTCTGCTTTTATTATTATTATTTGTTTAACTTTAATTAGCTATTTTACAGCATTAATTTTGTTAACCTTTAATGTATAATGTTCCGATATTAATGGCGGTTTTTCATAATTAGTGATTTCATATCGGCATCGTCACTACTATATCAATCCTCGTTCTGAAATTGTATAATTAAAACAGGATGGATTGCCGTTCTTGGCGCCGTCTGGTTGCTGATTTTGGCAGACGTCACAGATCTAGAAAGTATTCTTCATCAAGTGGAATGGTCCACACTGATCTTCTTTGCTGCACTTTTCACACTTATGAAGGTATATACTAACTCCTGAGGCATTCCAAGGAATTCGTTTGAAATAAATTTGAAATGTAATGATTCGAAATGCAGTCACTACCTAATAACTTGTGTCTAAATTCTTCGAACAAAATTACACGATTTTAAGAGTTTGAAATAAGAATTTTTTATCGGCAAAACAATGTGTAATTTATAAAACGAAAGAAAATTTATCTTTTACCCGACTTTTTTTATCTATATACATTTTGTCGTAATATTTAGCAATATTCAACAGAACCATTAATTCAAGTTACTTGTTCGTCACAAATATTTATGGTATTTTTAAGCCGTAAGGTATTAGTTACGACTAATAAAAACAGGACCAGTAAAGGTATATTCTTACACTATATTTAATATATAAACGAAAGTCTTTTAAATATAATTAAGATCAAGGTGTTTTTGTAATTTTGTTATACCACAATAAATAAAAAAATGCATTCAATACACCATACCCTATTCATATTGATTAATAATAACGAATCTTCCTCCATATAGAAAAGTACACACTACTTATTTTGATACACAAGTCGTGGGATAATGGCCGTTTTGGGAAATAAGTCAGAGGATTCTCTTAAGAGAACAGACCAATGAATCCACGCCAGAACTTCTCGATCTAAAGCACACTCACTGTGTGTTCATTAACGTTACATAACAATCATAGCAAATCAAATTATTATTAATAACTTGATTATCATTAATGTTTAGTTTATATTTTGTACATTCCTGATTTCAGGGTTTAGAAGAACTGAAACTGATTGATGGTATTGGTGGCACAATGAGTGACGTAATAAAACATGTGAACGAGGACGTTCGTTTATTGGTCGCGCTCTGCATCATTCTGTGGGTTTCAGCCATTGCGTCTAGCTTCATAGATAACATCCCATACACCACGGCAATGGTAAATTTAATCATTTATCTCTGAATATCGCAAAGAAACTAACTGTTTAACCCTTTTACAACTAATTTTATGTGGTGTTAAACATTAAAATTAATTATAAATTTAACCCTTCATTTCTGGTTCTATATTCCTTATTGTAATAGTAAATGGGTTTTTTCTTCTTCTTCTTCTTCTTCTTCTTCTTCTTCTTCTTCTTCTTCTTGTCTTTTTCTGTTCTGTATTATTTAATATTTATTTATCAAAATAAGAAAAGAGACGGTTTTAATGTGTGTGTGTTTTTTCTTCTTTTTTTTTTTTTATTTAGAGCATTTGTATAAAATATAAATGTAATTGATGTACGAGCCCACATATTTGTTGTTTTTCAGATTCCAGTTTTAACGAAACTGAGCGATGATCCAGATGTAAATTTACCATCTTTGCCACTGATTCTAGCTCTTGCTTTTGGTGCCTGTCTCGGAGGTAAACATTTAATTTTCAGTCAGTTATTAAAACAGGATCCTTCATCATGGCTCAGATTCATAATTAAAAAAAAAATGAAATAAAATAAAATAAAAATTAATAAACAACATTTTTAAGCTTATTAGATATTACACTGCTCTGCTTTATTTCTTATCTCTACAAGCAAAGTAACTTTATGATATAAGCCGCTAAATCTTTAACTGGAAAATGCTTTATTGACATACGAAACATCATCTTATTACAATCTTGTTCAGCATCTGGACACAGAAGGCTTAGAAATCAAGAATCTGACTCTGGAATGACTATGGTACACACTTGTTACTATTTCTAATTGATTTTCTAGGAGCGGTTTAAACTTCGGCACGTCTAGTCTAATCATCACAATTCTTCTTCTGCGTAAATCGTTTTCTTTTACACTTTGTGTTTGTTTTAATCGTGGCAGGTAACGGGACGCTGATCGGTGCTTCTGCTAACGTCGTGTGTGCTGGAATCGCCGAGCAGCACGGCTGGGGTATTTCTTTCCGTGAATTTTTCAAGTAAGCGGGGTATTTTGTTATTTTTTTTGTTGTTGTTTTATTTTCATTTTTTTTTCCCCCCCAGCTTTTGTATTTGTAACTTATTCGTTAATTTTGTTTTATTTTCAAATATGATATAAAGTTACTTTATAGAGCTTAAGACTGTATGTTACGATTCCTGTTACTTGTTTAGTAACTTCCGCGTGCACTGTTAAAGTTTATTTGAACTCAAAGAGATTTTCTGTTAATAAAAATAATAATTTTTTAAATATATGCCTATTTTTAGATATCTTATTTAATATTTTATTATATCACATGCGAATCATAATTTCTGATTGAAGAAATTATATAAAAATCAGTTTTATTTATTTCTTTCACGTCGTCATTGCTTGTAAAGATTTAAAATATATATATTTATTTTTTTTTTTTTTTATTTTTTGTCAGTTGGAAGCCAGTTGTTCTTATGAACGTTCGGGTACTTGTTTTTTTTAGTTTTTTTTAGTTTTTTTTTTTTTTTTATATATTTATGTATGTATTTATTTATTTATTAATAGTAGTATTGTTGTTGTTGTTGTTATTATTATTATTATTATTATTATTATTATTATTATTATTATTATTATTATTATTATTTTCAGAATTGGTTTCCCAATGATGCTTATCACTGTTGGAGTCACCACTGTCTATCTCGTCGTGTGTCACATTGGTATTGGCTGGAATACGTGATACAAATTCTCAAGCATTCAGAGAGATTAAATTTAGAGACAACGAGTTCGGTTAATTACCTATCTCTATATAAAAATCTCTATATTTATACGACTTGTTAGTACTTCACGATAATTAGAGAAGTACGCAACTCTTCGTCTACTATTATTTTCCGGTGTATTGATTATTGGTTACGGGTAGTACTGCGAAATACGTCTGATCCTAATCGTTACGACTTATTGCATGAAAAAGAAATTACTGACTGTGTGAAAAAAACAACGAAATTTGCAACCATTTCTTCTGTTTTTCCGGATGCCAATTTTAGGCAAAAGATCAAAAGCAAAAAAGAACAAGTTATTAAAAAACGAAATGTAATTAGTGGTAATAAACAGGCATACTGAAATATTAAACTGTGTGCAATCAAAACATTTAAAAAAACATCATGTCAGTTACGTTGTAATAAATGTTGACGGCGACCTACTTTGTAAATTTACGGTCTAAGGGAAATAACTCTGTTTTTATACATATCTATTGATTTTAGAATGATGTGCGTATATCTGTATTTGCGTCGATATCTATTCATCTTCGATGTGTATTTTCCCATTTAATAATCCAAATAATGTAAGTATTTAGACAAATTACTTTAATTTCGAGATAGATAATAAAAAATTTAAAAAATTAAAAAATATACGTAACCATTCTAGAATTGTTTGCCTTTACATAAAAAGCTACTTTTTTTTTTTTTTACGCCAGTTGATCGACTTGTTGATAATTTGATTATATATTAATTTATTGATTTTGGGGTGTGCATATATTGCAGAAAATACAGTTTATTACATTATTGCACTTGGATCAACAAATGATGAAAAACATATTTTGGAGTTGTTTCCCTTACACCACAAAAAAAATAATAATTATAATAATTATGATAATAATAAACAAAAGCATAAATAAATAAATAAATAAATAAATAAATTTATTGGTTTCTGGGTTTGTATATATTGCAGAAAACACACGGTATACATTACATTATTGCACTTACAATGACAAAATATAATTTTGGAGTTGTTTCCCTTACACCACAAAAACAAAAATCAATCAATCAATCAATAAATAAATAAATAAATAAAATAATAATAATAATAATAATAATAATAATAATAATAATAATAATAATAACAATTTTAAAAATCAACAATATGAAAATTATAAATAAACAAATAAATAAAAATAAATAAATTTATTGATTTCTGGGTTTGTATATATTGCAGAAAACGCACAGTATCATTATTTACATTACATTATAGCACAGATCAACCAATGATGAAAAATATGATTTTGGAGTTGTTTCCACTATTCCATGGGAAAAAATGTTGAGAGCGACCTACTTTGTAAATTCACAGTCTAAGGGAAATAACTGTTTTATGTTTTATGCCCATCTATTGAATTTAGAATGATGTACTTACATCTGTATTTGCGTCGATGTGTATTTTCCCACTTAATAATCCAAATAATGTAAGTATTTAGAAAAATTAATTTAATTTCGAGACAGACAATAATTGTTTTTTTTTTTTAAATTAAAAAATATACGTAACCATAGTAGAATTGTTTGCCTTTACATAAAAAGCAACTTCATTTTTTTTCGCCAGTTGATCGACTTGTTGATAATTTGATTAAATATTAATTTATTGATTTTGGGGTGTGCATATATTGCAGAAAATACACAGTTTATTACATTATTGCACTTGGATCAACAAATGATGAGAACATTATTTTGGAGTTATTTCCCTTATACCGTAAAAAACATAATAATAATAATTATAATAATTATGATAATAATAAACAAAAACATAGATAAATAAATAAATATATAAATTTATTGATTTCTAGGTTTGTATATATATTGCAAAAAACACACGGTATTCTTTACATTATTGCACTTACAATGACAAAATATAATTTTGGAGTTGTTTCCCTTACACCACAAAAAACAAAAAAATCAATAAATAAATAAATAATAATAATAATTACTAAATAATAAATAAATAAATAAATTTACTGATTTTTGGGTTTGTATATATTGCAAAAACACACACAATATAATTGTATACATTATATTATCACTAGTCAACCAATGATGAATTTATTATTTTTGAGTTGTTTCCCTTATACCACAAAATAATAATAATAATAATTTAAAAAATCAACAACATGAAAAACATAAATAAACAAATAAATAAGTAAATAAATTTATTGATTTCTGGGTTTGTATATATTGCAGAAAACGCAGAGTATCATTATTTACATTACACTATTGCACTTCTCAGATCAACCAATGATGAAAAATATTATTTTGGACATTAATATTATAATTATAATAATAAATAATAAAAAAAAAAAATAAATAAATAAATATAACAATAATGACAACAAAAATCATAAATAATTAAATAAATAAATAAATTTATTGATATTTGGGTTTGTATATATTGCAGAAAACACACACAGTATAA
This sequence comes from Chrysomallon squamiferum, assembly GCA_012295275.1. Lineage (NCBI taxonomy): Eukaryota > Metazoa > Mollusca > Gastropoda > Neomphalida > Peltospiridae > Chrysomallon > Chrysomallon squamiferum. The sequence goes on from CM022670.1 coordinate 18,688,893, forward strand.
CTATATACATTATATTATCACTTGTCAGATCAACCAATGATGAAAATATTATTTTGGAGTTGTTTCCCTTATACCACACACAAAAATAAATAAATAATACTACTACTTTTTTTATACAAAAAATAATAAATAATAAAAAAGATTCAGGGTCTGCACCATGAGATTAGGTTCTGTGGTTTAGGCAGGTCGGTTGTCTTTAGCCATATGAGAAGTGCTTTATCCCTTGTTTATGAAACTTTTCTTTTTTTATTTAAAATTAAATATATTTGAGAATTTTAGTAATTACATTAGCAGTATAAAGAGGTTTTTTTTATTGATTACTGCCAGTTTTTCTCCCATGTAGAAAGCTCATTAAAGCATATAATTAACTTTTCTAATTAAAAATGTTAAATATTTTATTTCCAGGTGATAATTTTGTTTGTATTTTAATATATTATTATCGATAAAAAAAATTTTTTTAAATAATGAAAGAAAACTGCAACAATAGTGTATTTATCTCTGAGAAATGTATGGAATTATCAACAACGAAAATATTAGCCTCAAAATCAGATTGTATTTTTAAAAATGATATCAAAAATAATTTTTTCCTGAATTTCAGATTCACTTAAAAATATGAAGAAAAAAAACAACAAACAAAAGACTTGTAGATATTGCAACTTTGCCAATGATTTACATATGAATAATGAAGGCAAAGGAACACTTTAATGATATGGTTAAAAAAAAATACACATTATATCGCATTCTAAAAAAAAAACACGTTCCTACTAAATAACACATTTGATAAATGTGATTCTGAATGTAAAAATCCTATGACTTTTTTCTGAATATTTATTTGCAGCATAATGGCAGAACATCATCAATATCTTTTTATGTTAAAAAAATTAAGATGTTTGTTTCTAATGAACTGAAGAATTCAGTCCACGTGTCTTTTGAAATTATCTTAATCAAAGAAAAAGATTTTTCTATGTATTACAACTTCTCATTCAAACTAGATTCAACTTCCATATCCTAGCAAAATCTATGTTTTTCTTTTAAGCCTGCCGTGCCAGAAAAACTCAACATCAGACTTTTTTCTTTCTTTTTTTGTTTATAAAATGTACTAATATTTCTTTAGGGTACAGTTTTAAAACTATTAATAATTTGTAAGAACCTGGTCAAACATCCTCATCATCTCGCTTTCTCATACTTCGAACACTGGCTCCCAGTTTCCTTTTTTTAAATGCAACAGGAGCACTGTCTTTGTTACCAAGAGAAACAACCTTCTTCTCTTTAAATTTCACTTTAGGTTCAGAAGGTTCTAGATCTGGAAATGGAATCTCATTATTTTCAGGTGCATGAGCTGGTTCAGGCAGTTCTAGGTCAACATACTCACTAAAAATATGAAAATAAAAAATATTTTTTAACCTTTTTGTAAAATGTAGGAGTTCATTCCTGTATTCTCTGATTGTGAACAGATTTCAAAACTGGGATGTGTGTTAATAAACCTTTTAAGAACTTTTTTTTCATAATCATTAAACAACAAACCCCAATAAAATATTTTAAATTTTCTGTTTCATTTTAACCACACAGTTATTTAAACTTTAAATGTACCATTTTTGAATTTACCTATCATACACCAATAGCAACATTAAATATTACTGCTTATGGTATGTTATCAATGAATGATGGTATAAAAATAAATGTGGCTAACGTACGGTTCCTCCTCTGTAACAGCTTCCCATGATCCATAAGATGCACGGGCCCATCTTGGATCTTCTCTTGGTTTTTCTGGTTCCTTTGGTTTTGTATCTGTCACAACTGGAGCAGGGACTGTTTCACTAGGAAGAGGTATATCACTCACACTCAGAATTGTGTCTGGTATGGGGGCTTTGTCTGGTATGGGGGATGCGTCTGGTATGGGAATTGTGTCTGGTATGGGGGCTGTGTCTGGTAGATTTTCTTTCTGATCTTTTGATTCCAAAGTTTTCTAGTGGTGAAAATGAGAAAAAAAAAAATTAGATCTTGAACCATTACCAAAAAACAATATAATAACATTTTATTTCATGCATTAATAAAAAAAAAAAAAAAAAAAATTCTTAATGTATTTTGCAATAATATTCAAATATTTTAAGCTTTAATGAAATGAATATAAATCCAATAACATTTCTTGAGAAAAAGTATTTTGAAACATATTTACCAAACTAAATAATGCATTACCAAGTTTTAGTTGTAATTTTTCTTATTTGTTGTTGCTTCTTTATTTATTTATTTATTATGTAGTAATTGTCCTAGGATTTTAGTAAGGAATAAACTGGTAACAGATTCTTTAAAAACTGGTAACAAAAAGATTTTAATTCACTGAATTATATTGGTAGTCCTTTCTTTATTATTATTTATTTATTGATTCATAATTTATTTATTTTTCATTAACAATATCAAAAGTAAAACAACTCTTATAATAAGCTGGAAGAGTAAATATGTTAATCAACCCATTAGCATGATAATGGAGAAATACCAAATTAGTCTTTGTTTTGATAACTATAAATAATGGATCTACCGAATCTGCAGAGCTGACTTGTTGTGTTGTTGTCATCTCTTGTTCAGATAAAGAGATGTAATTAGCAGGAGGCTCCCACACTGAGGCTGCAAATAAGAAAATAATGACATTACAGTAATTAGAGTTAAAAATTACACAGAAAAAAAATATCCTTCTAAAAGTAAAAATGGTAAACAAAGGAAAATAAATTAGCAAATAATCGGTGTACCGCTGATGTACAAGGCAGATTTTATAAGATTTGTTTACACTTTCTCTTGATATCTGAATTTCATCACAGACAATTTTTTACTCTGCATTTGTCAGACTTAATTAAAAACTGGTAATTCATAATACAATAAACACATAAATGATGATAACTGTTTATGAGGCATCTGTCTCAAAATTTTATCAGCAGCAACATTATTCAAACATGTATGGAAACTCTTTTCAATACTTTTTCTGTTTACATGAGGTACTGTTCAAATCTGCACATTTATATAGCAGTGTTTGTAGAATTATAATAATATTTTAATCTCTCTATACCTCCAGTTACACAACTCCAGTAATATGTGTAGCCTTCTGGTGATTTGGCTTCATACCATTCCCTGACATTCTGGTCTGCACTGACCAAGTCATCATTTGTTACTTTTTCTTCAGTTGTCTCTTCTTCAAGAGGTTTTGATTTCTTCTCTTTTGACTCTTCTTTTTCTAAAAACAAAAATTATAATAATAAAATAAGCTTAACAATATTAAACAGAAAATAAATAATAATAAGAATTATTATTTTTTTTTTTTTTTTAGCTTTTTTAAATAAATAAGCTAATAATTAAATTAATTCTGTTGTGAAGGTATATGGTGACTTTATGACAACAAATCCTCTCGAACTAATCTTTGAACACATCAGAGTCAGTATTAGCAGAAAATCCATTCATATGTATTAAAAAAGACATGCTTGAAACTTCAGTAAATGAAAGCATATTTCAAACAGTAGATTGCTATCTGTTTGATTTTCTTATGACAGACATTTTCCCTACACTTTGATCATATCACAAACTCAATATTTTAATTTTACCTCTTACAGCCTTTAACTTTGCAGCATACCCAGCAGCTAGTTCGGGATTGTCTGCTAAATCCTTCCTGAAAGCTTCTAAAGCTGCCTATAAATTAAAGCACCAAACATTAATAACATAGTAATCTTTACAAAATTTACATAAATGAAGAAATCTTAAATAAAGAAAAAAATTTAAAACAAACTCTTGAACCAAGCACATTAATATATTTCAGTGAAAAATCAACAACAAATTATGAATCTTTTCAGAAGTAATTACATTATTTGAAAAACAGCTATATCAAATTGTTTTATAAACACCAGAATGGAGCAAAAATATTTGAGAGTTCAGTAAATGAAATATGTAATTAGCATAGTTGACTGATGTCAGTTTAGGAAATGTCTTTGATACCATAACTGCGACAAATCTTAGAGTAAAAAAAAAGAAGATATAACTTATAACTGTAGATACAAATATTTCTATTTTAAACGTCAGTAAGACATACATAATATATACTCATACATCCCTACAAATGTGTCTGTATGAGTATACATTTACAGTGGTACCTTGACTTATGAATTTAATTCATTCCATGACTGAGCTTCTAATTCAATTTGCTCATATATCAAATGAGTTTTTCCAAATGAAATTAACTGAAATACCATTAATCCATTCCAACCCCCAAAACCATCCCAGGTTTTTGTAACATGTTCTTAAATAAGAAAAATGTATGTATAAAGGACAAATATTGTATAAAAAAAACAAAATAAAAGAGAATGTAAAGAAATAAATTGTTTTGTAAAGTGTACAGGGTTAGGGTTCCTCTATCTTTTCATGGACAGAGGTCCACAGCTTAGAAATTATTTTAATGCCTTTGGCTGGAGATATAGCCTTTATCGACTCCTTCTGCTTCAGTATGGTACATAGAGTAAAAGTACTACGCTCAAACTGCCTAGCCATGTTGACTACACACACACCTCACTCATGATTTTCTATGATTTCATGCTTTAATTCAATGGACATCATCCGCTTCTTCTTCTCAGCACTGTCCTTTGCACTCACTTTCTTAGGATCCATGGAAATTAGGCAAAATACTGCACAAAATGCGAGCACAACAACACTGAGATGTTTCCACAGTGAGATAACCATGTGAAGCATATATATATATATATATGTGTGTATATGTGTGGATGTGTGCATGTGAGTATCTACATACATAAATATATAGACACACATAATATTGATAGATAGTAAACAGTGTGTAACACCTTTTTCTGAAAATATTTATCCATGTGCAAAACATTCCAGATTATTAAATAATTTAGCATTTCGCTATCATCTTGTGTTGTCATATTAAGACATACTAAGACACTTTTACAGACAGAAGTATACCTTTTCCATTTTCCTTATATCACTATCCATTTCTTCCTCTTTCTTAGCTTTCTCCAAACTTTTTTTCTTAACCTGAAACAAAATTAACATTTTATTTAGTAAAATAACAAGATAAAAAGTCTTTATAATTTAACAGTATGAAAATGGTGATTAAAAATAATAGTTATAAACTGATTATGACAATTATGTATAAACTTACATCGTCAATTTTTTTCTTGACATTTTCTTGATGTCTTTTTCCTCTTTCATGAAAGTCTACACTCTGAAAGCAAAATATATATTCATTATAATTACTTTATTATCAAATGCATACAATATATATTTTGCCATTACAAAATTATGAAGCATGTGAATCATAAACTATAAACAAAAATAATAATTCTTTAATTCTAAAATCAAATTAAGTATGTTTATATTTTTTTTTTTTTTTTTTTTTTTTGCCTATATCATTATCATAAATAAAATTACAAAAAAAAAAAAAAAATGTATACATAATATTTATTAAAATTTTTATATTATAATTATTACAGGAACCCAAAAAATTCATGTCGAGTGAATCTGAAACATAATACTTAGTAATAATACTTGTATGAACAAAACACTTTTCATGTAATCAGAAAAAGAAAAGTTTTATTAAATGTTTGTCTAATTTTTTTCAAATAAAAAAAATTGAAGTTTCAACCTACTGGCTTGTTGTCTGTTATCCAGCATTTGCAGAAATCGCAGAATTTCCGTGGAACTGATTTCCAATATTCTGACATACTGAAAGTAACTGAAAGTAACAAAAGTGATTTAATCATTTATCTATTATTTAAGGATTAAAGATAAGAAAAGTATGATGAATGATAAAGTTGTAGATGTCTAGCTTTCAAGATCAATGCTCACTGATGTATCAAAGATCAAGCCTTCCACTATTTATTAATCAATAAGTGTAAACTGCATTACTGCAGTAGAAGTTTTTTCGGTTGATGCATGGTATAATTATTACATCATGATAATCACAAAGACAATTTATTAATCATTACGTTAATGATTAACAGATTAAAAACAAAAGAATAGAATATTCACCTCTTCAAAGGTATTTTATTTAGCCGGTATAAACATAATTAATTATGTTTATACCGACTGACATGTCACGAATGCAAATAAAACGAAAAAGTATCTCTCAAGAGTTTTATCTTAGCATCATCTGAGCCATCATCTCAGACTTACAATTAATGATGGTTATTAAATTTGTGTTATTATTCATTTTATTGCAAAGAATAATTATTAATAATGGTATTTTAATTATGAACAAGCCTTCAGTATATTAGTCTATTACGCATTTACATTCGCAATGTGACATTCTAATTATCATAATGAAAAGACATTAATTTTAGCTGCAACTTACATGGAATAAAAATAAATATATAATAATACTATCAGTTTCAGAGCTTGCATTCACCCGGAAGTTTATAAAGTTGTCGTTCTTTCATGGGTTATAAAATATTATAATAATCGTTCTGATTGGATAGCTTGTTTAGCCTTGTTTTTTTATCCTTCATCCATTTGTGAGAGGTTTTACATTATTCTAAAGTAGGTCAGTAGACGTTTCCATTGGTTTGTGAACGAATGTCAGGTTTCCAGCAATGCTGAAAATATCAACCAATAGAAAAATGTTTTCATCTTTATGCACGAGATAACAGCGCATGCTCAGTTAGCTGCTGTGTTTCGGTTATTTCCTTAAAATCTGGGCACTAGCATTGTAGTATTCGTAATGTCAAAATACTGATACAAAACTCACCAAAAATTATGAATGTTTGAATACGAAAAAGGTGGCATCTAATGGTAGGTTTTTTTGTTTAATTTTAATAATTTCTTGCTAACGTTAATAAGATTTGAAATATATAAATAAAATGTTCGTTATGTGAACACCACAATGTTGTGGTTCGGAGATGATTTTGTTTACAATTTAGAGAAGCACAGAGGTATAAACTTAACAAAACTAATCACCAACAAGTGACATTTTTTGAAATTATAGTGTTGAAAGTAATAATTATTGATGAACACATGTTAATTTAGAAAGCCCGTTTTGAATTTATTACTCAAGAAAGAACAATAATAGTGACTACCTACTCGCCGAGTAGCCTTTCTCCGTATGCTTATTGACCTACATTTTAAACGTTCATCATTTCAGCAAGATAAATAGCAATATTTCAACAAAATATTGATTTAAATTATTATAAAATGAATTATTAATGTTCAGAAATGGCTGTAGAATGATTAGGAATGATTCCTTTAACCATATATTTTTGACCATACTTTTGTTTGCTTGTTTTTTATAATTTTATTTTAATTATTTATTTATTAAAATAATAATAACAATAATAATAATAATAATAACAATAAGCTCATTATATATACAATACAGTTCATTCTTAAGTAAATAAATTGAATTCAAAAGTTAAAATCTTGTCTTACAAAAATTGTTTTTGAAATATGTAAGTTTGAAATAAATTTTTGATGTATAATTAATATATATTATTATTTTTTCTTTTCTTTTTAATTTTATTTGCAGGACTCAAGAGAAACAGGTACGATAAACTGCTGAAGTATTAAAGAATTAATTATGATTTTAATATATTGACCTTAAAAATTGTTACCATTCACTAAAATAAGAAAATTTTATTAAATGATTTTAATTATTGATTAAATAATGGATTTTTTCTAAATTCTTGATAAATGTGAAACAGTGATTTAAAAATTGTTTAATAGTGTAATGTGAAATATCACTCATCCTCTTTTCCAGTGATAAATTTAGTAGTTAAAAAGGAAGAAAAAAAGATATGTTAAAAAATATTTCATCTGAATAACTGAACAAATCCAGATTGCATCCTGTGTCCTGCGTATGCTGGTATCCACCGTCTTTGCTTTGTTTTTTTTTTTTTTTTTTTTTTTTTTTTTTTCTCTTTATAAATATATGCCAGTGGTATCGCACTCTTTTTCTGAAATCCTGTAGTGATTAAAGTGATTAATAATAACATGCTTAAAAGTGTTAGTATTACTATTAGTAATAATTAAGTTTTAAATTTCAGTTATATAATGATAATTTTATTGTTTATCATAAAATCTGTAGCAGACGTATCTGAATATTGTTTTATATGTATGATGTGTTTTAGACTGGGAAGGTCTTGGTGACCCAGCAGACATAGATTTACTTGTAGATGACAGTCAGGAAAGTTGTATTGTCAACAATCGATCACAGACTCCATGTGACAGCAGCAACTATGGTGTAAGTTTGTTGAACTTTCATTGTTATTCATACTGAATTTACTCATTTATTCTGGGATTCCAAATGTTTACAAAAAGACAAACCTCTGTTATTTATTTTTCATCATTATTTGGTCAGTCATATTTAGATTGCTTTTAAGTTGTATTTATCTTGTCAGCAACCCAGTTTACCATTTATCAACAATTATATTATATACAGTCTATTTTGTTTTTTCCTATACTTAAAAATACAGCTTTTAATGTAATGTTAATCACTGACAGCTGTATTGCACTCAAACTGTTGCAGATGGAGTTTAAAAAAATAAAAAAAATAATGATCAAATTGTCTATCTCAAAGGTGAGAAATACAAAATAAAATTAAATTTACTGCTTAAAGTAATCTTTCATTTTCTGATTTGTTTATTATGGGCATACTATATCGTTGACAGAACTGTCAGATGTGCTTATTATATATTTAACAGATTCAGTTTTCCTTATACTAGAGGTATTTCAAACAGAGAAATAAAAAATAAACTTCAAAGACTGAGTAAATCATTTTACTTCTATATGATATCCTTAATCTTTTGTAATGATGTTAGTTAAAACAAACCTTTAAGAAGAAAATACTGATATCTGCCCATCCTCAACAGTTCAATATTTATCATCCTTTAATAGTAGCGAAGATTAGCAGTAACCAACAAATAAAACCATGTCATGGAAGTATAAAAATTGTATTTAGTCTGTTTGTTTGTATCATCAGAAGGGCACTCTTTAGTTATAAATAGTTTTATAAACATCAATATATGTACATTATTAGTAATGAAGGATATGTATTTATGTTGTTATATTTATTTATAATGACTTACAGGGTGATGAGGACTACATGGCCAGTCTTGGTATGTATGATGGCTATGACAGTTACAATGAAAGTGGAAGTTCAGGGGAGGATGAGGAAAATCAGCCATACCAGTCAGGAGAGAAAATGCCCTTCAGTGACATAAACTATAGACAACGGTTTTCAGCAGTCGATGGGCAAGCCTAGTCGGTTTCGTTTCATGAATGGACGAGATGGAATGGGTAAGAACAGTTTGAGATGTTTTTACACAAATGTAAAGGGCTTTGTTTGGACTGGGAAATGCTGTTAATCCCTTAGTCCTTTCATCCATATGTGTATATATCTGCATGGACATGATCAGAAAAGGTTTTAACATTATAAATAATATTGTAAATTCTAAAATACAAATTGTTTTTCCTATTATAGTAATGTTAATTTATTTATTTTAATTATTAATTTTTATTTTATTTTTTTTTAAAAAGTTTTTATTATTTTATTTTTAAAAAAAAAGTTTTTATTATTTTATTTTTAAAAAAAAAGTTTTTATTATTTTATTTTTTCTGTAATGTAAATTGTACTACTGTTCAGGAATTCATTATATTCTTTACCTCTGAACTCATTAATTTATTTTACAGCAACATGTGAAAAATGTGGTACTGTTGGGATAAAACATGCATTTTACTCTAAATCAAAGCGTTTCTGCAGTTTGTCATGTTCTCGCAGTTTTGCCACATCTCAAAGAGAATGTTCTGATGTTAATGGGAATGGTACATCGGCACTTCAAGCACAGAAATCAATGGGACCAAAAAAACCATTAGCAGTTCGTATCATTTTCAATATGTTGATGTTGCTATGCAACTTTTTCATTCTTCTAAGAATTTACTTATTTAATTTAAAGAGGTTCTTTATAAAAGTACTATATATTTAAAAACAAAAAGTAATAACTAAAATTAAATATTTGTTTATTTAGAAATATAGAAATTTAATTGAGAATAATAATGTTGATTTGTTTATTTATGCAATTCTGAAAAAAGATAAGTAACAACAACAAAGCTCTCTACAAGTTATTGAAACAAAGCTCAACAAGTTGTTTACACACATATACATAAAAACACTGTTATATGAATAACTAATCAGTAATTATTTTTCAAACAGAGTAAAGGGAGGCTGATATCCAAGAAAAATGTCTCAAAACAAAGGACACCGAATTCACCAAAATCTTCAGGTAATCTTTTACTGAATGATAAACATGTTAAAAATTGTAATAACTTTCATTTAAGAATTTAAGAAACAACAATATCAAAGAAATAACTACATATGTGCATAATTGTTTGATTACTTTTTTCAGAGCCAAGAAAGAATTGGCCATACTTTACAAATGATAAAAACAGTTTCAGACACTTTTCAGAACTGGTTATGATAATTTTCTGTTAATTTACATTAAAGCATATATTTTTTTATAAATATTTGTAGGACTATTTTTCATGTGGAACAATATTTCAATATAAGCTAAGGTAGATTGATAATATGTTTAAAATCAAATGTGATGAATTTCTGCATGTATACTTCATGAAAGTATTTTTGCATTAATTTTTTTTTTTATACAGAACAAATGAAAGGTTTTGACTGGGGCCCATATTTGTTGTCTACCTGTTCTCAAGCTGCACCTGTCAGTTGTTTTAAACATGTAAGTTAGCCATAGTGATATTGTACTAATAAACAGTTTGATATCATTATCCTTTTGTGACATAGTAACAGAAATGTCTGACTGTTATTAAATTTCATTATTTAAGCAATTCTAATTAGAGCCTTATAATTAATGACCATTTAATACATTATAGATAAATATGTAAAGGTATTCCAAGAATATCTATATATATCTCGTTGAAGTGTTACACAAAAATTCAAGCAGATTACAAATAAGTCTTAATATAAATAGATTATAAATTTATAATTACTCTCAGATCATTCTATTCCTTTGAATAAATCTGTGGTATTTTTCTGGTTTTTTAGATTTTTGAATATGAATAGGTTTTACTAACATAATTCTTTTGTTGAGGCCCCTATGTCTGACTGCTGGGATCAGATGATGGTTGGGATGAAGGTGGAGGTACTTAATCGTGACAGTGATCTTTCCAATCAGGTTTTCTGGATAGCCACAGTTATTAAAATAGCAGGTATTATTCTTTTTGTTACTTAGTGTTTAGTGCTGTTTTCAGATGTAATGCATTACATGATCAGTCCTTCTCTGGGCCACATATTGAATTATTTTTTGTTATGTTTAGAATTTCATCACTGGTTTATCAAACACTAAGGTGTTTTCTTTCCTGCCTGTAGCATAGTGAATAGAAAAGATCCCTTGCTGCTGGTAAAAACTGATCCTTTATGACAGAAGTTTCCACTCTTTTATTATCATTATCAAAAGATAAATACACTTGACACCTATAGTCTGTTAATATTAAAATGTTTAGAGATATTGTTAAACAGGTGTTAATTAATGATATCAGTAACACTTAAAACATTAATAAGCTGACCTAACACAAAAATTAACAGATAACATCCTTGTTTTAAAACATCTATAATTGTTCTTCAGGTTACAGAGCCTTGGTGCGTTATGAAGGCTTTGGAGCTGATGGAAGTCGTGATTTTTGGTTGAATCTTTGTGCACCAGATGTCTACCCAGTTGGCTGGTGTGCCACTGTAGGAAAACCACTGTTCCCTCCTAAATGTAAAAAATGCAAATTTTAAATTTAAAAAAAAAAGTAAATGTCTTGTTTTAAATTCTAAATGAAGATTTCTTAATGTGATTCAGCTATGGTTTAGCAGATTTTAATAACAATTAAAGTGCCACAGTCATGGAAAAACATGTATTGCTATATTATATTTTCTAAAAATAATTTATCTTTAGCCCTTTTTTAAAAATTTATTTATTTATTTATTTGTTTGTTTTTAACAATTCAAATTAATAAAAATGTGTTTACTTATAATTACTTTTTCAGCTATTCAACACAAATATCTTGACTGGAAGGATTTTCTGGTGAAGAGATTGACAGGTTCCAGAACTCTGCCTAATGGCTTTTATGACAAGGTAATGTTATCTAATTAAATCAAACAAATATAGAAATGTTTTATGATATCCCTTGAGCTGTTGTGTGCCATAAAAAATAGTTAAGTAAAAATAAATAAATCTGATGAAACCAAAAATATATAAAATGGTATTTTATATATAAATGTATTGTAAAAACTCATGTATATGTGTTTTGGATGTTTTCAGGTTACAGAAAGTATAAACAATCACAAATTTCGCTGTGGAATCAAAGTGGAGGTTGTGGACAAGATGTGTGTTTCTGCAATGAGAGTTGCAAATGTTCGTGAAGTGATTGGAGGTCGACTGAGACTGACTTACATTGACAGTCAGGTGTGGCTAGTTTTGACTCCTAATCCTTTTATTAACTCTAAATTAAAATTGTCAATAAAGAAGTTTTCTATTATTATTTCCATTTTATTTTAAATGAAATATATTGAAATAGAGTATGTTGAAATATAATTATATTGATCTTAATTTAAATATATCACCAATACAACATCCATGTTTTAATTGGGAGGGGAGGTTCACAAATAATTTAATAACTCAGGAAAAGCACACTAAGTACTTTTTCAGAACACAAACTACTGAACTGAACTAATAATCCAAAAATTAAATGTTAGATTTATATAAATAGTTAGAAATTAACTTTTTTTTTTTCTTTGTTATATTTAATTCAGGACGAAAATGATGAATTTTGGTGTGACAAAAATTCTCCTTTAATTCATCCTGTTGGCTGGGCACAGCAGACTGGGCACAAACTTCATGCATCTAGTGGTAATTAGTCTGTTTTTTTATATTATTAGTACTAGTAATTATAAAGGTGGTTGTGGTAGTAGCAGTAATAGTAGTATTCTGTCATCAGTAATAAAGCTGGTGGTAGGATTTGTAGTAAAGACAGTAATAAAGGCAGCAGTAGCAACAGTAATACCAGTGGTAAAGATAGTAGTTGTATTATGAATAGTAAAGATGAAAGTAATAATACTGGTAATAGTTGTAGTAGTAATTATGTTAATGATGTTTTGTTTGTAGAAAAAAAATATATTGATATTAAATTGGTACAGTTAAATTAAAAAGCAATGATAGAAGTTAAAGATAACTCTAACTAAATAACAAGATACAGGTAAAACATTTATAGTTTTAAGCTATTCATATATTCACAGAAGGGAAACAATTATGTTTTGGGACTTTTGGCTATTGATAATTTTATTTGTCTGATCATTGTGTATTTTCATGGAAAATAAATTCTGACTTTGTTTTGTTGTTCACTGTTTTTCCAGAATATAAAAGTAAATGTCTAACAAAAGTTACTATGCAGAAATATGATAAAGATGATGCAACTCCTGATATGTTTTTAAAGGTGAGAACAGAAACACTTTATTATAGACTAAAATATTTTATTATTTTAACTGTTATTATTATTATTTTGTCATATTTTATCAACTAAAACAAATAGCTCTTTCATTAATCTATGACAAACATTTTTGAAATACATTCCATTGAAGATTTTTTGAAAAAACACATTTTAGCAGATAAATGTTAGAAATGATAATTAATATTGCTCAGCAGGAATAAAATGTTTATAAAATTATTATAATTTTTTAATTAATTTTTTCTTGTAACATTAAATGTTGATTTTAATAATTTTATTATGTTATTTTGGATTTCTGTAGATGCCAGAGCCACCACATGGAATGAAATTTCAAGTTGGAATGAAACTTGAGGCTATTGATCCTTTGAATTTGTCAACAATTTGTGTAGCTACAGTTATGAAAGTAAATAATTTATTTTGGTAAAAGAAAATTTAAAAAAAAAGAATCACAGTTCAGGTTAGTCAGTTCTTATTAACACTGCAGAATTCATCATAGGTACAGAAAGTATTTCTCTCTCTTAATTTGTACCAGTGGTGATTGCAACACACAGCCTCGATACATTTAGTATAATTCTGGGTAATTTCTTTTAAGACATCAGTTGTTTTCAGTAATAAATTATTGCAGTAAAACAACAAGTCTGAACTATTCCACTTTTTTCATGATATCATTTAAATAGCTTTGAAAATTAAAATATAAATATACATATAATTATAATAATTGCTGTAATTGCTAGATATTTCTATGCTTATTTTGTTGTCCTTTATTTATTAGCATAAATATCCAGAAACTGATCAGATATATTGTAAGATTTTTTGATGACCTTTCATCATAATTTTGTTTACAAAACAACAATTGTTTTATATAAAGGTTTTACGAAATAACTACATAATGATTGGAATAGACGGTTCTTTAGCTCAGAATGGAACAGACTGGTTTTGTTATCATGCCACATCAGCGTGTATCTTTCCTGTCGGTTTCTGTGAAATAAATGGTCTTCCACTAAGTCCGCCTAGGGGTAAGTGAACTCATTTAATCACAAGTGTTCTGCACTTTAGAAAATAACACTTTAGTTTAAGCATCCACTCAAAATTATATTTTTCTCTTTAACAGAATTTCTGTTTTCCTTCTTTTTATTTCTCATTTATATAGTCATACATATATACACAAACAAACAAACACACATATAATACACTTTATATATTTCTTCTTCCAGGTTGGAAAACTCCATTCAAGTGGTTTGATTATCTCAAACAAACTAAATCTATTGCTGCACCAGTCAAGTTATTTGACAAGGTATGGATTTTCTTTTAACATGTTCAGTGACTATTTGATAAACATTTTTCTGCTTAAGACTGGTTGGCTTACAAAACAATTACTGTATTTCATAGCATACCATTTTTACTTCTAATAAGCTAAGTAACTAATTTTATTATGTTACTAATTTAGATGATGTTCATTAAAAATGTCTAAACATAAATTTTGTTATGTTAATGGTCCATCATGAAAAATATGAAAGTGTATTGGTTTGTCTTTTTCATTTTGTAGGAAATTCCTAAGCATGGCTTCAAACCAGGAATGAAAGTGGAAGCTGTGGATCTTATGGAACCTAGGTAATAATTGATTTTAACATTTCACTTTGAACTGAATATTCTGATAGTTTAATCATCTGGCACGACAAATGACTATTGATAGGAACAACAGTCCTTAGTTCTTCCACTAGGCTATACTTTGTTTTATCCAATATACAATGATGTCTTAGTAAAATTATGTATTATAAAAAAGCATCTCTTGATTAAGTCAGTATTCATTCATTTGTTTATTCCTAAATTTTTCAAAGTGTTGGATTTTACTTTTAATTATTCTGCAGGTTGATTTGTGTAGGAACAGTGATGAAGGTTGTTGGACGACTGATGAAGATTCACTTTGATGGCTGGGAAAACGAATATGACCAGTGGGTGGATGCTACTACCTCTGACCTCTACCCTGTCGGTTGGACAGAAATAATGAATTACAATCTTGAGGGACCACGGATTAAAAGTTAGTTAACATTTTTTAAAGATTTGTTTTGTTTTTTCAGATAAAATATGAAAATAACTGTTTTAATACAATTCATTTGATATTTCTGTACATTTCAGTTGAAGGTACTCCCTCTCTTTCACCACCAGTCCACAAGAAAAAACGAGGGAAAACTCAGATCTACAAAGGACCAAGAAAAAACAAAACACGTATGTTGGTTAATATTACTAGAAACATTGCATTAAGTAAATAGTCTGATCTGATTTATGCTAATTAAGAAAACTAGAAAGAAAATACCATTTTCACTTTAATGAATTTGGATACTTTGTAAAATTCTTTAGTGACCCATAGAGAAATCACAGTATGTTGAATTACAACAGAATCTGGTGTATATATCAAATTTTCATCAGTTCAGTACAATCTGCCTTTATCTTTTTGCATTTAGGTGACACCAGCAGCCCACTTAGTGAAGAAGTTAAATTGTTATAGTAAAATTTAAAAAGTGCATTAAATTTTAAGTAATATTTTAATTCATTTGTTATTACAGAAAAGAAGACATCAAAAATGTTGACATCAGGAAAACCATTTCCCTCTCACTTTAAGTTCTTGTCAGAGTTGTCAAGTCTGCAGAAAAACCCTACTTCAGACATTACCTGTCCACCACACGTTTCACTTCCAGCAGAGGCGGTTGCTGCCACATTATCTCCCTTGATAGATACTTCACCACCTCCTGATTTAAATATGCAAGTTACAGGTTAGTTTTATTAAACATGTTTATTTGTACTGGTGTTTTTTATTAAATAAATACCTACGTATTTGCTAGATTGTTTATTTGTTTCTGTAATACTTATTCTTTTTATTATTTATACCCATTTAACTTTTGTTTTTCTTTCTTTTTTCTTTTTAATCTTTAACTGACTGTTAACAACCTTTTTTTCATAAATCTTTGATTTCATCTTTTTGGTTTGGTTTTTCTCTAAATCAGTAAGTCCAAATTTGTGTTTGTAGATACTTCAGATCTAAGTTCCAAGTCTGGTAATAAAAATGAAGATGTTCCCCCTCTCCTTAGTCCCCACCATGCTGCTGAACCTCAGAACAATGGCACTATAGTGATGCCGAACATTACTGATTTACCAGGAAACCAGAACATGCAGGGAGGATCATAAACAGGATGTTTGGGTAAAGCTAATATTGACCTACTTATTCATAATAAAAATATATACATTTTATTAAGGATTTCTTATTAAATAACAAATCATAGGGTGGTACTGACTGAATAATTCTGTGAGAGCATTTAAATCCTTTTTATTTTATGGTTTTATACGTTCTAACTAGTTACAATATCTGTCAAGAAGCATAACAACTTGTAGCTTAATAAAACTGGTTAAATGTGAGGTCTTGGTAAATTTGAACCTTAAGGGTGTCATAAGTTGAAACATAATTCTGTTGTCTTAAGATTCAATTTAAACTAATATTCTAATAAGAGAGATTGTCATTAGTTTTTATTTATCAGTTAAATGCTTTTCAGTGTATAGCTTAACCATTCTTTGCAGTAACAATCATGGATTCTGATAGCATATTAAAGACTATTTAAGGATTATAATATGTCTTTTTTTTTTTTTTTTTTAAAGAAAACATTTAAATTTTACAATTCTCAAAAATATATGATAGTAGATGCTGTAAATCAATACATCAATAATAACATTTTTATTCATTGCAGGTTATGGATTCTCACAGCAATGATGCATTTTACACAGTCCCTCTATTTGGTTTCATATCTTGGAACTTGTCCTCCGAGTTTAAATAAACAGACGACTTTAGAAATTCAATGGCTGCCATATGATAGTGGTCTAGTTTTTTTTATGTGCAGTAACAAATTGAGGTTACAAAAACTGCTTATTATGAAATTACCCCAGGATGAAATCTCTCTGTGACTGACTAAAGGAAAACCCAGTTTCAGTATTCATTAGTATATTTATTAAAAAAAACTTTTTATCCCTGTGTTCAGCAACAGTGTAACAAAAATAATAATTATCAACAAAGAATTTTTGCATACAGCTGGAGAGAAAAAACAAAGAACATTTTTAATCTCAGTTAGTCACAAATGTGTATCTTAAGTTTTATTAACTGTATAAATATTAATTATAATTTTACATATATATATATATGAAAATTTTATTAAACTGAAGAAAACTTTAACGAGTTAAATGTTAAAAATGTGAAATGATATTATCATTGTAAATTTGATAAGCAGTTAGATGTACTTTCTTGTTTGGTAGAACGTTATTTATTTGAAATGTTTGTGGGGTTTTTTTTGGATGTGGGGTTATGAAGAGTGAGAATGTCACTTTAAAACCAGCAACTGTATGTAAAAAGAAAAAAGTATGGCAATGTATTGTACATTTTTTTTTTTTAATTTTTGTCATCATCCATAGTGCTGTTTTTGTACTTTGTACATTTGTTAACATAATTTTATATACAGAACACTGAATTCTGTTTTTCTTTTATTTGTGAATACATTTCCCACATTGCTGCATTTAATTAGGTGCTATTGTATTAAAATGGTGCCAAGATGTTACTGTGTCATCAGTTCTAATTTTTGAAGACCACAATTTACCTTCCTAATAATTATGCTCTCTCCAGAATATAAAGCCTAAATTCTTGTGCCTTTCAAAAAAAATGTCAGATATTAGGAAACACAGTGCAACCCATCTGCTGAAAATCTATTTTTGGTTTTGTGCTGGATACCAAGAAATACTTTATCACCTTTTTAAAAAAATAAATCATTTTCTTTGAGAACTAGCATTTTGTTTTTAAAATGAAAATTGTATACATCACAATTACAAAATTAGAACCCATCAGATGCTTAAAAGTTTTAACACAATATTTGGAAGAAAATAGTCTGATTTTCAGACAACCATCTCAAAATTTCAGAATTAGAGTAACAAATTATATCATTGCATACTATATTTTGATTATACAAAACGAGTTCACTGATAATTCAATAAAAACAATTGACTAAATATTAGTGGAATTTTTCTTCCATATGGAAATGTTAAAATATGCAATAAGAAAACAACAATCTTAATTTTCTGATAAGTTTTATTTCAACCACTGATGGCTGCATTCAACAAAATTAATTTTTCACAAAGAAAAAAGTTCAATTTCTAAATTACATCTGACTTGTATTTAAAGTCATTCTTCAATTTTTAAAAATAGAATTTTCTCTTAATGATACCGATGTTGCAAGCAAACACTGGCAACAAAGCAACTATAAAATTCTGACTGAAATTCTAAATTAAATAAAATCTTTTTGAAAATGCTATAAAAAGAAACTAATGTATTAATTTGAAAGTAGTTTATTTAGTAAGGAAAAATAACATTTAAATATGTTTGAACTGAATTCTGAGGATTACAATATATACCAAATAATGCATGAGTCAGCATTAACATAAGAACTGTCTTGTTTTTACAATTACATGAGAATAGTGACATATAGAAATAGACAAAACAAATACATAAGATATTTTCCCCTCAAATCTTTATGCACCTACATTAATGTGGTCTATTTCAACATAAATATGAATACAGTATGTTACTTTGTAATCTTAACTGTTTAATAAAACAGCAATCTAAATATTCAAAGTGTGACCAATATTAATCAGATAAAACGCATTCCTCTATCGTCGTGATTTTGTGGTTTAATAATATTTGTCTGAAAATACAATTTAAAAACTTATAATAAATATGAAAAAAGTTTGAAGTTCTTATATTTAAGTTTTTAACTCTTTTTGATGTCAAAATTCTAAATACTACAAGTAATTTTCCCTTTCATACCAATAGAAATGAATTTTGTTTTGTTGTTTTTGTTTTAGACAGCAGATTTTTTAACGTAAAATTAAAACTTAAATTTAAAGATATTCATGGCTTAGCACACAGTTACAAAACAAAAGGCATCAAACTTAATGAACATATGGAAACTCTGCCATATGAAAGGAAAAATGACAATTTCCCACATACAACATAAAGGTCAATGATTCAATATCTACACAATGTACAAAATAATAGACATTAAAATGATCCAATGTATGTAAAATGAATGATTGGATGAATGGTAGATGAGAAGGGGCAACTGAGAGTGAGTTCTTGTACCATGGAGCTTCTCATTTCTGCTAGGTTGGCCCTCTTTCACAAGTGACATTCACATGACCAGCACAGCTAAACTTTTAAAACCAACCACCTGTCTGTTGTTGAAATACATCAATAGAATCATCATTTTCCATTTCAAGCTGAGAATAGAAAAGTTAGACACTATATTTTATAGTGTGTATGCAGAAACAAATTAAGTATCAAAATAATTCATCCAAAATTATAACTGGTCAGGTGTCTGGAGAGACGAATTTGTTTCAGATTTTGTACAGCTTTAACATTGTGATTATTGTTCATTTCTGGAAATTTAACACAAGTTATAGTATTAAATGCAACTTACAACTCCTGGTGTGTCATCTTCATTAATGGGACTGCCATCAAACCGGAATCGTACTGCAGAAAGTGAAATTCCCTAAAAAAAAATTAAAATAATACTAGAAATGTTTTCCTTTAAAAAGGTCTTTACCACTGATCAGTTAAAAATAAAATTGAAAATCTTAAAATAAGAAAATACATACAGATCTTTCACAGTAAGCTGACATTAACTTTCGAAGTGGTGTGCTCCTTTTTATCTTGAAATGAACCACACTTCCATCCTGACCAGTCACTTTTAAATTGATGTGTTGATTAGACTCGGATTTCACATCATCCACCTAAAACAAAACAAAATTAGAAGTGATTACCTTAAGGAGAATATAATGAAACAGATACAGTCATCAGAAGACAAATAGTATTTACATTTTGTGTAATGTTTCATGAATAAAAATGATACATGTAACAGTAAATTTTAAAATGTCTCACAAAACAGATCTTCATTAACACAAAATACTGGTAATAATGAGATTATTAACCTGTGTCAAATAAATTACTTGCATACATTTTTGTAACTGTGGAACACAGTTGACAGATAGCTGTTAGACATAAGACGAACTGCAAAATCAAGTAGTTTTATTTAATCCTTTTGAAATATTTGGCACCATTAAGTGCTCTTATCCATTTAAATTATGTTGTTGAACTTTAAAAATATAAGAACAAGTAACGATTCTGAAAAAGTTAAAACAATTCTAAACAATTTTAAAATCCTTCTTTATTTAAGTTTCACTCATAGTCTTAGTAATATTTGATTTTCATATATTGTTTGACAGCTGACAAAGAGCATCTAACCTGAAAACCAATATTCAAAGAAATAAATATTAACACTACTATTTATTAATCTCTAAACAGCAATGCATTATCATGGCAAGAATTAGAGTGACATGAATATTTAAAACTTTAAACACACAACATGCTAAATAAACCCAATTCAAATGAGACCTCAAGTCTGGCTGAATACAGTTCAACTGTGTATTATTAATGTGGAGCTAGATACAATTCTTAAAATCATTATTATTTTTGGATTAGCAAACCAGCACCAGCCATTAGATATTTAAATACCAATTTTAAACTGAAGATTACTACATTAATTTCCCCTATCTGATCCAACTATCAAATATTTGTATATAAAGTTGAACCATTTTATGATTTGTAACATTTGATAATTCAGAGCATAATTTAACACAGAATGAAGTTTACGGACATCAACATTTTAATAGTTACAGTTATTACTTATAACACTATGTTAGATGTCACATGAATAAACAGTTGCCAGTTTAAACTAATCATGGAAGTAACAGATTTTATGTACAACTTCAAACAACAGGTTAAGGTGAAACATGACTGAAACACACATTTCTTAAAGTCTGTTATTTTTCACTTTGTACCTAACATACAAATTTCAGTGATAATAAAATTAACAAAATAACAAAACATTTGATGATTTGTGAATGCAAGAAACCAACATTCTTTTCATTGATCAAGTAGTTTTGTAAATTTATAGAAATGGCAAAATTAAAAAAAAAAAAAAAAAAAAACTCTTGTCCCGATACTAATCAAAAACATATTTCCCTTGAGCTTTTGTTTTTAATATACAAATAATAATAATAATTTCTGTAAAATTTAGTGGATATTTCTTAGTGTTTTAGTAAGAGTAGCTGCAGTAGCATTTTTTTTTTTTTTTTTCAGAAACATTTTCAGCGGTAACTGAACGCAGGCTGATAAAATGACCATGAAAATGACCGAGAAAAAAACACTGTTCGATCTGACAAGACAGAGAATTTCGAGTTTTATATGATGATGATCCTCTTATATAATAATATATGAAGTAGAACAACAAATCATAGCAAAATGTTCGGTAACATTTTTCCTGACAAATATAATCTGAAAGATTACGCCGTATTATCATCTTTTTTTTTCTTCTTCATAATACGAATGGAGAAAAAATAATATTAAAAAATTTAAAAAAATAAAAATAAAAATAACCAAAAAACAAAGGAAAAGGGTAAAAGCAGAATCGATATTAAAGTATACAATATCATAAAATACAATGAAATCAAACAAAATCCATTAGTTTCGAAATAGAGAAACTGCAGAAATTAGTTAAGTTAACCTTTTGTTGTCGGCTCTGATCTTCTGACATTTTTACCGTGTTGAGTGCACGCTTACTTTACACAAAATGGCGCACCTCTAAAGGAAAGAGGAAAAACAGAAACTGAGCAGGAATGAAAGCTCTGTTCTGATTGGACAACTGTTTAACCTTAATAAAATATTATTGTGTTCAATAAATATTACATAATATATTTTAGTGTAATATGTTTTTCGAAATTATGATTTATCATAACATTATATAATAAAAATAGAAATAAAGAAAATGCTATGTCAATGAAAATATTTGTACGTAGTTCATGTTTTTTAATCAATCACAGATGACGTTGTATCTGCTTTGGGGTGGTCCGGCTTACTAACCACAAAGGTGGCGCGAAAAAGTTCGTGCATAAATTTTGTGTACGTACTTTCATTTCAGTACAAGAGAAAACCATCCATTATTTACAATTTTACATTATACATTCAGTTTTAGTTAATGACTTTAAACATATATGAGACTAGGCATAAAAATGTTATATTTTATTAACTGGAACTTTTCATTTTAAAACTGTTCTTCTACTTATATCAAAATTAAGGAAAGTAAATATGTTCGTGCTTTACATTTTTCATTCGTATAACACGCATTTCCATTGCAAACAGTTGTCAGTTAAACGTAGGTAATGTCTTGGATGTACGTGTATATGATCTCATTTGTTTATGATTATCTCTAGGTTTTAACTGCTTAATATAAGTAAATAAATAAAAAATAAAAAAATTATATGATTGACATGAATATAAAAATAATAATAATAATAATAATAATAATAAATAAAATTCCAGGAATGAATGAGCAAAATAATACTTGATATTAATATAGTTAAATGTTTGGCCAAATTTTATAAAATTAACAACATATTAACAGATTAGGTTAAGGGAATTAAGGCATCCATGTTTGTTCGCAGATACAAATTCTCAAATTGCGTTGTATTTTAAGGATGGTTCTAGAAAAGAAAAAGTGTAACTGGAGAGTATGAAATAAAGATATATTTGATATATTGATATTTTGATTTGTTTTGCTTAGTTTTATATTTGAATTATATATCAGGCACGTATGTAGGGGTGGGGTGTGTACCCATTATCAGCCGAGGTCCGTCCGAGGATGTGTAAATAAAATGAATAGACCGACGATCTGACATCTACTTCCTAGAATGGAGGAAGGGAAAATGGATTCGGATTTAAAAACATTTCGGGGCAATTTCGAGTAGCCACCTACCATATAATCCTCCCATGCGTATTATTATTATTATTATTATTATTATTATTATTATTATTATTATTATTATTATTATTATT
Source organism: Chrysomallon squamiferum (assembly GCA_012295275.1). Classification (NCBI taxonomy): domain Eukaryota; kingdom Metazoa; phylum Mollusca; class Gastropoda; order Neomphalida; family Peltospiridae; genus Chrysomallon; species Chrysomallon squamiferum. Next base: position 18,712,369 of record CM022670.1, read on the forward strand.
ATTATTATTCAAGAGAGCAGAGGGGATAATTTTCCCGAAATTGTTCACAGGTAGAAACACAAGTACCAGTTTCTTATAAAAGGTATTTTTACAATTCGACAACACATAGCCCAAATCAAACAATTTAAAAGAAACTTTTTTTTTTTTTTTTTTTTTTTTTTTTTCTATATATATATATATATGAATATATAAATGCGCTTTTCAATTAAATAAAACGTATTTTGTATATTTAACTATTGAAAACAAGATTAAGTCCTGCTTACGTATTCATTATAAATATAATTAATGAACAAATACTCTTTATTTAGTGAAGACGTAGGGTAAGGTGGGATAATTCTAGCCCCCTTTTCTATTCATTCTCACCTACGGCTTCACAGACAAAAGGAAGCAACAAAATGGAATGAATAATGTGTGGTATGTGTATTTCTGCTTCAGTATACTCAAACACTATATGCAGTGCGTATGCTTTTGAAATGGCAAAAATTGTTTAAAAATTGCTTTTGCTGCCAGATTTGTCCTGACGATTTGGTCCTCAAATTTGTTGTACTGATTATTGCTGTGTAATTATTGTCTCTTACTACAATTAGTTCTAATCATAATACAAGTCAGATTCAACACTTCAATAAACTAAACCCCTTGACAAATATGACACAAGAATACAATATCTTTGAAGTTCGCACCAGCTGGGATTTCGAGGTTTGCGCAAGGATCAAGACAATACGAATTTGGGCATTCGTCCGAATTCATGGCATCAACTCTGCCACAGAGTTCACATTTTTATTGTGTATTTACTACATCTCTATCTTCTAGTTCAGGCTCGTCACCACCAACGTTTTCATTGATTGCATACACCGGTTCTGCTGTAGCATTCAAATTTAGTTGCCGTTTTGCCTTTGGTGTCTTCTTCTGTTTTTTCTTTGCCTCTCTTAAATTTGCTCTTTCTGCCTTTTCTTCCTCCTTCCTCTTCTTCTCTGCCAACTCGCCTTCATACCTCTGGACACTTTCTTCTTCTGTCATACCTCATCCTCTTGATTTTATTTGAAATTTGACGACCGTGGACTTTCAATCGTTTTAAAAAGAATTTCTTTACATTTGGGGTTGATGCACACTAATGGAACTTGGTAATACTTCTACACTGGTATCTAAGGAAGCCCTTTCATCTCGAGATGGACCTGGGGTTGGTGCAGATGGAATGAATGTTCTGTAGGGTGTTGCTTCCTTGTAGGTTGTGTCTGTTCTACCATAACTTAGGACTCATGCCGCCTCATAGCTTTTCGCAGAAATACAACCCGGATTAAAGAGTACAATACCAGTTGCCTTGAAACCAGAGTTATTCAGGTAATGCAGGAAAGTCTCCTTTTGTGAGGGCCTTCCAAAAATGATTTTTTGTCCATGCCTACTTGACAGGACCATAGATTCTGACGTCAAGGGCGCGTAGAAAATGGCTGGTGTGTGATGGTAAAAGTTCTGTTAACTTAAAAAAAAAAAAAAAAAAAATCAAAAATTAGAATGGACTATATCAATGCCAAAACTACTGATTTCACCACCATATATCAGGCAAGATTTACCTCATCCACGGGGACCAGAATTGCCCCAAGTGGTGAAATAAAAAAAAAAAAAAAAAAAAACTTGCCTAATTACTACATATCAATCAAGTATTTTCTGCTGAACTTAATAACTGATTTTATTTTTACCTGTTATCACTACCTTATGCCTATAACATCATAACGACATAACATCACCTTTGAAACCTCAAAATGCACTTTGTTTACAACTTTTTTGTTTTTCTTTTCACTACTTTTATGGCCACTACGGTCCTCTAATTAATATTCAAGTTAATCAGCTGATGATCGCTAATTGTATTTTAGTTGTAAATGTATTTCACAATGCCAGATGTCTTCTAGGCTCATTTTGAGCAACTATTTTGTCATATTTGCAAGTTCATTTAAAATAGAATACCACCCTTTACACTTTGCATATGGCAAAATAATAATAATAATAATAATAATAATAATAATAATTACAGAGGCATTTTATTACTAGTAGCGACTGGCCACGGGATAAACCCATCCTGGATGTAGAATAATAATAATAATAATTTTACTCAAGTAGAAAGCTGATTTTCAGCAGTTTTGAAGAAATGTACCCCATGCAATGAGTTTTCACCAGAGTGGAAGCTTCCACTCACAAAAACATTTTTGTTTTCGTTTTTTCACTCATTTTTTGGAACTGCCTATATAACTTACAAGAAGCAGTTTTCTAATTTTCGTTCATATGGATGATATGCATATTGATATATCCAAACGCCTATGTTATAGCCTATATTTAAAAAAAATAAAATAATAATAAACCACCTAAAGGTGTCCATTTCTTCACCTTTGGCTATTGGTAATGAGAGAGCCCATCCTCACCTCTATGAAAATAACTAGATCAGAGCCTAAATTAAGTACCATTGAGAAACTTGTAAAGGTTTACTTTTCACTGCATCTAGTTTTTCAAGGTGGAAAGTATATTGTTTATCACTACATATGAACTGAGATGTCCATCGTATCAATGCGATCACTTTGCATAGTTCGTAGAAATTTTTGGTGGTTGTCATCAAAACATCTTCGACAGAAGAGGTAATTTTATGTGCAAGGTTTGGTATAGTTTGTAAACAAACTTCATTTTAAATTGGGTCACTGGGACGCGATAGCTGTAAGCCATTCGTTTAGAAATAAATGTTAGGAACGAAGATTAAACAGCTCAATATCCTACATATGGTAATTGCATTAGTTCTTCTAGATCACATATATAATATATACATATATAGTTCACAATTGTTAATGCCTATGTAAAACACAATTTAATTAACTTCCTTTTAATTTTACAATGGTGGCTACAAGAATTGAGCTTAAGATTTATTAATCTCGCTCTTTTCCACACACACACACACACACACACACACACACACACACACACATTTATATAGATAAAATGTTTTTTTATTTTATTATCTGTTATTGTTTTTTTCCTAAACTTAAACAAAAAAAGCGTGTAGCTAGTTAATAGTTCAGAGGCTAACTGTTTAAATAAAGAATATTATGTTAAAGAAGTTATCCTTAATATATTCACTAGTCTTTTCAGCCAATGGCATTGTGTACATATAAACTATGGTAAATACTGTTCTGTATGTGGAAACATATAACATTTTCAACATATATTTTTAATGATATTCAAGCAAAATATTATGTTTTCACCTGTTAATGAATTAATTAGTGATTTGCAACACCTTGTCATATTTTAATATTATTGGTTTTTTTTATTTGTTTTGTTATTGTTTAAAAAAAAAAAAAAAATCATAATGATTTTTTTCCAGTGATTACTCTTACCTTAACTACTAGGAATCTTTTATATCCACTTACCAATAAGACTTTGAAATAATTTATTGTCAGGGAGAAATGTCTGGGGTAGGAAATACATTAATGGAGGATTGATAATATGAGCCATCATGTCTCAGTAGAACATTCTGACCAGTGAGCAAGAGGATGCTATGCTGCACCTTTGTTTGATAGGAGAACATTTTCTTTTATCAGCCCAAGTAAACAAAGAAAGGTCATTGCTTTGTTTTAACAAAATCTCAAATCAGGAGCAAGATTATAGTTATTGTTCAGTAGTAAAACATCCACTCAAAATGTGGTGGTTCAATGAATCCCTTTTGGTGAATTGGGCTTCTGTTGTTCCAGCAGCTGATATGACAAAATCTGTGGTTTGTACTATCCTGTATGTGGGATTGTTCATACAAAAGATCATTGCTGCTTATTGGAAATAATAGCCCATAAACTCGTGGCAGCAGGTTTCCTATCTCATTATCTGAACTGTTCTTAAACATACATCCAATAGGTCACATAAAAGGTAATAAATAAAATGTACTGTTTTGTTAAATAAAATATTTCCTTCTTTCTTTATCTTACATTATTGTTATTGTGGTTACTTAAATTATTAAACAAAAAATATCATATTCTTGTTTCTCTAATTTAGTTTAATTTTGTTTCACCATTTTCTGTAAAAAAGTTAGCAATAACATTTATTTTCTAAGGTTCTGCAGTACAGTTGAGGCCAAACTACAGTTGAGCTATGCCTGTGGGCCTAGTGACAATCCATTGTTGGGAAAGACTATTGGGAAATGTCTACAAGAACAAGTGGAGAAGATTCCAGACAAGGAAGTTTTGGTATTTTATTCAGAGGGCATTCGAAAAACTTACAGTCAGCTTTTAAATGAGGTAAGCTTGGCATTAATAATGAGTGAATTAGAAAAATGTGCTTCCTACAAATTAATGTATTACCGTGCTTAACTTTTAAAAATGTTTTTAATGAATCAGGGGTTAGAAGTAATGAAGACATACAATGTGATGATTTGAAAGTGTAAGACAATTTAAATCATTTAATTTAATTTATTTATTTATTATAGTTTCTTTTTTTTTTCTTTTTTCAAAAAATTGAAATAGATATTAATATGACTGATTATTCTTAATTAAAATGAATTGTATATCTGGACACTATTTGGCAATGTGTATGTCATCATCAAAGTTACTTTAGATATAACAGTCATATATCTGTTGTTCATATTCTTTTTAATTTTAATTTTTATTTAACAAGGTTGATCAGCTTGCAGCAGGATTTATGTCCCTTGGACTGAGGAAAGGTGATAGAGTTGGAATTTGGGGTCCAAATTCTCCAGAATGGATTTTAACCCAGTATGCCACTGCCAGAGCTGGTCTGATTCTTGTAGGCACTTCAATTAGAATAATAGAATTAGAGTATGAAAAAACATTTAAAATTAACTCATTTATTATAATACATTAAAGAAACATTCACAGATTTTTGTTGCTTAAGCAGACATTTCTGGTGATTAAAAACAAATGTCCGCTTAAATATATTTGGGTGAAGGAACGGTGTTTTTCATTTCTAGTTAAGACTCCTAGTTAACTTGTCTTATATTTTTAATGATTTCATTTTATTTTAAAAAGGAGTTATTCTTATATTAAAATGAATTATTGTTATATTAAAATTAATAATTTTTTGTCCTCACAAGAATCATCTTTCTAAACAGTTACGTTATTACATAACTGAATATGTTGTCTTCATAAACATCATTACTGATGCAATTATTATAATGATCATCATAATTTCATCTTGAATGTCAATATTATATAATGATTTTACTACATAACTTGAGATCATTACTTTTGTTTCTTGTTAATTGTTTTAATTTTTTTATTTCAGGTTAATATAAATCCAGCCTACAGAGCTGCAGAACTTCAGTTTGCACTGAACAAGGTTAATCTAATAACTGAATAAAGGAGTGGAGAGATAAATAAACAAATTACTCATACCTGGAATCAAATGATCTTTTGTTTGTTAATAGATTAAACACGGCTTGTTAAAAATGATCATCAATTATTTTGTGATTTTTAAAATTTCTTTTGTTACTACTACTCCTACTACTACTACTACCACTATTATTATTATTATTATTATTATTATTATTATCATCACCATCATCATCATCATCATCATCATCATCATTATATCTGTTACTTTTGTTTAATAACCACTTAATTGTTTTTTAGACTATAGCCTGTCTATTTCTTTTAGTTTGTCCTGTTGTTATTATTATTAGTATTATTATTACCATTATTGTTGTTGTTGTTGTTGTTGTTGTTGTTACTACTACTCCATGTGGTATGTGCTTTCCAGTATGTCTAGATCAGGGGTGCGCATGTGGCCATGGGAAAGATGAAGTGCAGCCGTGGGAAGGATGTCGCCTGATCACATTTAACATGTCATTTGAAATATAATGAGGCTGCGTGTCAGCATAAACACTCATACACCATGAATTTCCTATGACTGTTAGTTACTGTACATAATGAGGCATCCAGTATTCATTTTTAGATCTTACAGTTTTAAAGTTGTCATTTAGCAAAAGTAATAAATATTATTAATAACTGTTTTATTTTAACTTTAATTGGAATCACAGAGTGATGAAGTTAATTCTTATGGAAACATATAAATGCATCCATTATTTATAAGCAGCATTTTAAGTCACAGAGGTTCATTATTAGAAAATTATGCAAAATCACATATGTTACACTTTTATGTAACCACAATAAGATAGTGCCAGTGAAGTTAAAGCGGCCTATAACATTAGAAAGTTTGCACACTGCTGGTCTAGATAAAATACCCTTTGCTGCTAATCAGTAAGATAACCCATAGAGCCATGGTACAGTATTTTCTCTCAGACATTAACTTATCATATTAAATATATGCATACCTAGTTAATCATTCTGTTCTTACTTGCACTGGTTTTATGCTAACAGGTTGGAGTGAAGGCACTGGTTGCTGCTCACGGTTACAAGGATTTAGACTATTATGAAATGTTGTTTCATCTCATTCCTGAACTGGCTAGCAATCATTCTTCAACAGTTTCCAGCCATTTGTAGGTGACAAACATTTCTTTCTGTTGTCAACTATCATTTTATTACTGAAACAATTATGATAATGGAGTTGGTCTTTGTTATTATGGGAATATTTTTGTATTGATTTGATTGCTACTAATCTTTTGTTAAATTTTGTAAAATCTTCTGGTGACATATTGCCTATATAAATATATGATATGTTTATGCATATATCATGGTAATTTGTTTTCTGATATTTTGTTTTTGTTGTTGTTGTTTTTCTGTAGTTTTCATTTTATTTTATTTTTTTGTTCTGCCTATCACTACTAGTATAACATATGGATATTACTCTTACATTTCTTTCAACATTTCAGATTACCAGAACTGAAATTTATAATGATGCTTGGCAAAGAGAAGTATAAGTAAGTATTATGGCAGTTTTTTTTTTTATGTTAAATCAGTATTCATTCACTGATCAGAAGTATCTTTCTAAACATACTGTTATATTCTATTTTATATCTTGCAGTGGGGCCTTGCTGTTTTCTGAAGTTATGGAAGCAGGAACCAGTGAACATCGTAGAGCTATTTTAGATCTACAGAACAAGCTACAGTTTGATGATCCCATCAATATTCAGTTCACTTCAGTAAATCCTCATTTTAATTTTACTATTAAAGACATTGATCAAATTCAAAGCTAATTAATTTTCATGGATTAATTGATTGCATTTATGGCAAAGTTGTGGTTACAAAGGAATAGTTCTGATGAGTTTTCAACATACATAATGTTTTCTATTATGTGTTTAAAATTTATTAGTTGATAGCATTCTAATTTAATTAATATGAGCACATATAGCTAAATATCCCAATTCATGAATCATTTAAAACAATATTATCTCATCATATGTGTGTGTGTATGTATATATATATATATATATTGTGCCATTGCAACAATCAACAAAACAACAAAAATAACTGTAAATTTATATTTCACTTTTGCCTCATGGATAAAATATTATATTTCAATTAAAGGGTACTACAGGAACTCCCAAAGGTGCAACACTTTCACATCACAATATTGTCAACAACAGTTATTTTGTTGGTCAGCGTTTGGATTATCACAAAATGGTAAGACTTATTTAAACATTTTGTGAATTATCCAAATGAAATAAAACTTGTATGAAACAATTTTCCTCTTCTGCAACAACAACTACAACAACTGCACATGCTGTTTTTGTACACTGTAATATTACTGAAAATTCAGAATAAACGTATGTATAAAAAGAATTTTTATAAAATCAGACAACCCATTAATATTAACTATGGAATGAATAAATTAATGTTTGTTTAATATTGATAGTTATTGTATAATGATTATAAGGAAATGGAAACTCACTGATTAATTAAAAATATATACCAGAAGATTTGGTAAACCATTTATGAGCTACAGGTTAGAATGGGACATTACTCATTGGGATTTCTAACCACTGAGGCTACCCGCTCAGCATTTTGTGTATGAGGATTTGGCTGGATGTAAAATATTGTTGCTTCAGTTCTTTTGATCTGTTTTTATTTCAGTTTATATATTAACTAATTATGATTTATATTTGCAGGATTCTCGTATATGTATGCCAGTTCCACTGTATCACACATTTGGATGTGTTTTGGGGTCCTTGCAGATAATTCACTATCCAGCTTGTTGCATCTTCCCTTCCCAGACCTTTGAACCAGAGACATGCTTGAAAGCAGTTCAAGATGAGAGGTGAAAATTTGCATGTTACTATAATAAATTGTTTATTTACATTTAAAACAACATAAAATTAATAATGTAAAGAAAGGTATAAAAATGTTGTCAAGATAATACCGCTGGTTTTTGTTATTAATATCATCACCATCATCTTCATTATCATCATCTTATTATGATTATTATTATTATTATTATTTAATAAAATAAGAAAGAAAATTATTAGACTTCTTTTTTTTTTTTACATGGAAACATTCATATTTTTTCAGATGTACAGCTCTATATGGAGTGCCCACGATGTTCATTGACATGTTGAATCTTCCATCTTTTTCTAAATACGACCTGTCTTCCCTTTACACAGGAATTATGGCTGGATCACAGTGTCCAAGACAGGTCATGAAAGATGTCCGAGACAAGATGCACATGCAGGGGGTTACTGTTAGTATTTGTTTTTTGTACAGAAAATGTGTTTATCTATATGTGTGTATGTTCTTCTTTTTTTTTTTTTTATATATATATATATATATATATATAATTTTTTTTACAATGTATTATTATTATTTTTTTATTATTAACTTTATTTTTTTTTGTTCATTTTTTTTTTTAATAATTTGTAACAAACATTTTTTTTTTTTTTTTTTTTCATGATTTAAAAAAAAAAAAAATTAGGTTTTTAAACCTGTAGAATTGATTTTAATTACCTTGACCTAATATAATAATTTTTCAGTGAAGATGTTTTTAGGAGTCATTAATCATCCATATTTTTCTTCCAGGTTTGTTATGGAACCACAGAAAACAGTCCTGTGACTTTTCAGACCTACCATGACTCGCCTGTTGAAAAAAGAATATCAACAATTGGTCTTCCTACTGATCATGTTGAGGTAACTAATATGTAAAATCTGAACTCATTTAATAATATTTAATTTAACATTTGATAAATTGTAATACTGAATATTAGACGACAACCATGATAAGTCCAAAAACAACAATTTTTATATTTGCTCATAGTATGTTCTGCAGTGACATTTGACTGGATTATCTTAAGCATCGATCGGTCATGATACTTAATTCCAAAACAAAGCCAAGAATAACTATGACCGACAAAGAACCAATTTCACAGATAACTTGAAAATCTTTTACACTAATTTTCTTGAAAAATGGATATATCTTGGTTGTGCATTAATGTATATGTATATTAAATTTAATATTTTCTGTCTCTAAATGTAACTCATACATACACACACTCTTAAAAGAGTAATTTAATTTGACTTTACATGGTAGACGAAGATTGTGAATGAAAATTATGAAGTGGTTCCAGTGGGTGAACGGGGAGAAATTTGTACAAGAGGCTTTACAACATTTCTTGGTTACTGGCAAGATGATAGCAAGACTGATGAAGTTGTCACACGTGATAGATGGTATCACACAGGGTATGTAATATAATATGTGTATGTATGCATGGGTGGGTGTGTTTGTGTGTGACTTATATACAGTTATATATATGTAATATATATATATATGCTGCAAAGATAAATAAATTCAAAAGAACACTTGTTGTAAATATTAAGATTAAGTAATTTTAATATAACAATTTTCTTCCAGTGATATAGGTGTATTTGATGAAGAAGGATACTGTAGCATTGTGGGAAGGAAAAAAGATCTGATTATTCGAGGAGGAGAAAACATTTACCCAAAAGAGCTTGAAGAACTTCTTTACAAGAATCCAAAAATAGTTGATGTTCAGGTTTGTGATTTGTGATCATTTATTGTTCACTTTTTAACTTTAAATACTGGAATTTACAATATGTTAAATCATTCACTAATATATAAGATGTTTTTACCTTTTGAATTCTATAACATTTACCTAGTAATATAGCAGTGAGTTGTAGCTTTGTGATTATAATTAATGCTGCTTGAGCTATTTTCTTTTCTAGCCCTTTATACATTACTGGTTTTTAAGAGAATGAAGTGTTCTTTCTTGTCTATGAGAAGGCACAAAATAAAAGGTCCTTTGATGTTAATGGAAAAATGTTTTCTCGAAGATTAATAACCAAAGATAGAAAATGGAGAAATATAAGATTATATCATTAAACAAAACAAACTAATAGTAATTGTTAAAATATTATTTGCAACATTTGAGTACACTCTTCAGCCTAATATTGTAGTAATTACAATTCAGGTTATTGGTGTGCCTGATGCTAGAACAGGGGAGGAAGTGTGTGCTTGGATTAAACTGAAGGAAAATACCACAGCCACAGAACAAGAGATTAAAGATTATTGTAAAGAAAGGGTGAACAAATTTATAATTTCAAAGAACACATTTGTTAAAGAACATTTAAAGCTATCAACTTTTATATTATTTATTTCTTTTGCATATGTCAATCAATATTTCTTTAACATAAATATATGTCTAAAGAATTATTTTTTATTTTTTATTACTATTTATCTTTATCTGTAGGTTGAGAAATTTGATCAACCTATCCATTCATCCTTCAAATAAGAAACCAATTGTCTATAATAATTATATTAGTACTGGTATTTCTTTTACAAATTTCATAACAACAGTCCAATTTATGTACTTTTTATTAATTTGTTTTCTTTCAGTTTAATTTAATTTTAATTTTAATTTGTTTTTTAAGGTTTCAAAATTCAAGGTTCCACGATACATTCTGTTTGTTGAAGAATTTCCTCTCACTGTCAGTGGAAAGATTCAGAAGTTTAAAATGAGGGAGCAGTCAACCAAAATCTTAAACCTTGAACATCTTCATCCTCACTAACCAATTTTCTGAATCACAAAACAATTTGATATAAATCCCCAAAATATTTTAAATTAAGACAATGTACTTACATCAATTAAAAATGATTGATATGACTATTAAAAACTATCTATACAGTTGACACATGTAAGAGAAGTTCAAAAGTGGTTCTCAAATTGAACAGAAGTATTTGGAGATATTTCTTCAGGTTTTAATCACAAAATGAGCAGAATACATTATTCTAATATTATACTTCAGATAAATTAACTGAGCTATATACTTGCCATAATTTATTTTTCATTACTATTCTAATTCATACTAAGAGTCTAACACTATGAAAATAATTGTTTGTATGCAAGGAGATATTAACCATTTCTTCTCTTTTTTTCTTCTGTTTCTGCAGACACAAGAATAAACCAATTCTGAATATTCCAAAATGATTGTTTTGTTAGTGAAACCCAACCATTACTAACAACAAATTATGAAAATAAATTTACAAACCCAAACTGATCACAGAAGCTGCCATTTTCCTTCTTCCCCTTTACCTGAAGTAATTACATATATGGAAATCTGAATAAAACATGATTCAGACTTTTTACATTTCATTATAAGGAACATATGTCAGCCTGCATATGTGCTTATAAGCTTGTTATTATGTTTTCTTTCTTTATTATCAATCATGATTATATAATCCATTAATACAAAATTCATTTATACTTAGAATATTTATTGGGATTGCACAAATATTACATTAATCTATTATTTTATATTAATAACAGTATTATAAACAGTATTCCATTTTCTTTTTGTTTATTATTATTATTTTATTTTTTTAGTTTAAAGGTTTAAATTTAATATATTAGCAGACTTTTCAATTTAATTTTTCTCTTTTTTTTAAAGTTTTCTGTTGTATTTTAGTATGTTTGCCATTATATCTTGAAGGACTGGAATATTCCTTTAATTTCTGGCAAAAATAGTTGTTATATATTTACTTATTTACACAATATATCTTTTGTTGTCATTATTAACAGAGTTATTAATTTGGATAAATATAATATTAATAAATTTATAGTTTAGCAAATACTTAATAAACTGTTTTCTGTTTCATTCCAATTTTGTATCTATGCAGAAGTATTATAATTTGTTATATACACCTTCAGATTTAATATAAGATTATTATTATTATTATTATTTAACATTGATATATATCAAATTCAGAAAATCAAAATAAATTAACCAAAGTTAAATATAAGAAAATCACTTGCTATATATATATTTTTATATACATTTTCATATTTTTTTAATTTTTAATTTAAAAAAAAAAAAAACACCAATAAAATACTTTGATTATAATAAAAAGTGTTGTCTTATTATTTTGTAAAACACAAGTGATATGTTTCGCATTCAAAGAGATGTCACTTGTATGATCTAGCAAAAAAGGTACATCCCTTGTTAATCAATTAGGAATATAATATGGCAGTACATATTTGCTTTTTCATACTAACTTATAATATTTAAGTCATTTAATATATTTAGATAATGAACTTTAATATTAAATAACTTTTCACTTGCGTACCTTAGCAAAACAAATAATGTGTGTGTGTGTGCGGGGGGGGTGTTCCGCTTAATATAAATACGCGAATCTAAAGAATGTGTAGGAAGGGAGATAACCTATAAACACGACGACAAGAATTAATAAAATAGTTACTGAAATTGTACAAATAACAGCTATATAAAGGAAAAATAAATACATATAAAATCATACATTCAAGTTCCATGGAAGTTACGGGTTTTATTTTTGTGTGTGTGTGTGTGGTTTTTTTAACCATCAGTCGAACTTGATCCCAGCATTTTGTTAGCTGACGTGTAACTCGAACTCAGTTTTCTTCTTTTACTCAGTATCGAAATGGCGTCCAGGCCAGGTTAGTGAAATTTGTTTGCTAAGAAATGACAAGCAATGAAGCATGTTTTTTTTTTCATGAATGATTAGATTATCAGTATTATAAAATACAGACACTGAGATATAACATTTTTCCTGGAGCGATAAGAAATTGAGAATTTGCCTTTTAATTTGAATGTTTGTTTTTATTCTAAACAAATATTTTTTTTTAGAGTAGCGGTGTCATTACTTTTTGTAGTTGCTCAGCTTGCTATCATTTTCCTGAATGTATTGCAAGTTTAAAAAAACCCACATAACAAAAACAAGAACCACTAGATACAAAATAGTTTTAGAGCGAAAAACAGTAAATACATATTATTTTCTTACAGTACTTTAACTGGAAAAAGTTCTCAGAGTTAAACATATTTTTAATCATTTTAAGTTATTATAATATTAAATAATTAATATAAAATACAGCACACACTTTAATAATACTCTATAATTATTTTAGAATCGTTAACTGAGATTTGTTTTTTTAATGATTAAAAGCACTAATCAGTCAAATCACATTAATAATATGATTATAACATTTATTTATTTGTTTTGTTTGTATGCATTATGTTAAAAATCATTTATTCTTTTTCATTTTTAACTTCACAATGAACTGATATGGGGGGGGGAATTCTTCATATATCATGATAAATAGCATTAATTAATTAATTTATTTCATTTTTATGTTAACAGGCAATCCAGACAGAGGATGGAATGATCCACCCATGTTTGGTTTTGAAGCACCTGTTTCTTCAAACACATCATCACGTAGAACCTTATTAAACAAACGAGTTGCATATCCACTGAATTCAAATATAACAAACAGTGCCTCTGTTTTACCCACAGGTTAGTTAGAATGTATAGGTAAAACTTTAATATACATCTACACACACACACACACACACACACACATGTGTGTTTTTTTCTGGGGACGTTTTTTGTTTTTAAATTATTTTCAGTTAAACATAAAATGTTATCAAAATGACATCTTCCTAAAAGCGAATAACTCTCTTCTTTATAATGTTTTATTAATTTCTTTCCAATTGCTGCAACAAAGAAAAAAAGAAAGAAAAAATCGACAAAATTAATTCGTAAATTGAGTACTTTGTTTTGTGGCCATATAATGGGCAAAATGCCAAAATTATCTATCAAATTCTGTTGATGCATTTTAAAAAATCTCATCCTTTTTGTTTCCGACAATGATGCTTCATATAAATTTCCATTTCTTAGAAACTTAATATCTGTTAATATTAAAATGGTCTGAGGTATTATTATTTTATGTTTCATTTCATATAGACATGTTGCAGTTAATGTTTGATTACATTTACTTAAACACACACATACATACACAGACACAGATACAGACATACATATAATGAAACACATATATTGCTTTAAATTTTAGTAAATATGCTGAATCCTGCAGAAGGTCCTCCTAAACTCCCAAATGTTCAGATTCTACCTCCTGCAGAAAACATATCAACCCCTGAGCCTCTGCCTGTTGTTGTCCCAACTCTTCTGCCTTGCCCCAAAGAGGACATGGTTGTCCATCCTGGTGTGGCAGTTAGGCAGGAGTCAAATGAAAGAGCATCAAGCATTTTGCAGAGACTTGGAGTTTGTAGTGATAATGAACTTAGTGAATACATTGATGATGGTCTAAAGCTGTGTATAGAAAAGTGTAGAGAGAAGTTACAGGTAGGCATATGTTTTATATAATTAACTGTAATTAATGTAGAATGCATACCAATGGTTATTTTGGTACTCATTTCATTTCTGTGTGAATATACACAGTATTTGATCATTTTCTGTTATTTAAGAAAACCTTTGTTAATGTTTACATATATATCAAAAATATACTGTGTGTGCCTAAAAGTGATTGTTTAATATTTGCTAATAGTATAATATAATACTGTATTAACAAATGCATGGAGATTCATGGTAGACACCAATTTCATTTTTGTATACCGTCTTAAAAAAATAAAATAATAATAACACCCTAAAAGTAAGAGATTCCAAGATAACTAATAATGACTTTGAAAGTTTTTATGTTCATACTAACACACACAGAAATTAACATCATCTCCATAATATATTTAAAATACAAAATATATAAAGCTTCATATGGACTTAGAATGATAAGGTTTTCAGAATTATTCAGTTGTTCTTTTAGCATCATCAGCAGTACTCCCATATAAACATTTTTATAAGCTTTTTTAATGTACAATTGTATTGACAGGCAAGGGCTTTAGAAGAGATCACAAGAAAAATAACAGTTATGCAAGAGATGTGGGAAGCAGGAAAGTTCTCAGAAAGTGTAAAAACTCATTTAGGTTGCCTTATTAAAGGTAAGCTTGTTAATATTATATTTGCAAAATTAACAACTTGATAGTAAAATTGTTTACACTTTCTGAATATAATTCTAAGTGTTGCTTTAAACACCATAACATAAAGATAGTTCAACAAAATAAATGTTTGGTAAAACAAAAATGAAATACTTTACTGAAATAAAAGTAAATTTTGTTTTCTAAATTTTGGCTGTGTAACAGTCAGTAGTATTTTTAGAGTGATTTTCAGTGAATGCTTGTTGTAATGAGAAAATTAATTCATTTAATTGATTTGAAAAAATGTATTATTATTTTAATTTTTATTTATTTATTTATTTATTTATTTATTTATTTATTTATTTATTTATTTATTTATTTATTTATTTATTTCAAATTTAAATTATTTGACTTCATTATTACTGGTTTTTTCCCACAAACTACTGGTAACATATGAATATAATACTGGTAATTAAGAGAATTTTAATATCATTTACTGTCACTATTTTGTATTTGGTAATTAAAACAAAAAAGAAGAAACGATAGAGAAAATCATAAACTTGTAGAATGTTTTTCATGTGTTACAGAATATTTGTGACATATTGATCAGCTCTTAGGTAAAGAAACTCTATGACTCAGACAGTCATTTTGACACAGAGGCGTATTTCTGAATGCTAATATTATATCTATGCAGAAGTATTATAATTTGTTATATACACCTTCAGATTTAATATAAGATTATGATTATTATGATTATGATTATTATTATTATTATTATTATTATTATTATTATTATTTAACAATGTAATAGACATTATAAAAACCATGATAGATGCTGCCATTAAAAATTCTGTGAAACCAGCTATAAACTCAGCTGTAATATATACTATTATGGAAAGACGTCACTTATGTAGCTAAAATCTTTATTTGATTCTAATCTTTTTCATTTTACTGACTGTTTTAAATATAATACTGTATTCTATTTGGTTAGTGTATATGTCTTTATGTGTCTCAGGCTTTTACAGCTGCACTGAAATTTCTGAATATAAAAGGCTGGATTCTTTTAAAATTAGTGCATACATGAAATACAAATATTTTTATTGACTGTAACAGCTGTCAGTGGTATTATATATACTGATATATATGCATAAAGTTTTAGTCAAGTTATTGTACTTCTTAATAAATTCTTTAAATGTATTTTGGCATATTTTGTTTTATATTTATCCATAAATAACTTGTTAATCAGATTATAATTACTGGGGATTTATTTATAAATTATATTTTTGTTCTTTCAAAGAGTTAAATTATTTGACTTTGCTGTTTACTTCATTATTATTGTTATCACTGTTATTGGTACTACTACACTTTCTACTACTATTAGTGATACCATTTCTATTACTGTTATAACTTATATATATATATTTTTATAATTATTAGTATAATATTTATTTATTTTATTTTATTTTTTTATTTTTTAATTACTTTTTTATTCATAAAACATGAGAGTGTGTGTGTTGTATGTCTGTTTTTTATTTTTATTTATTTTCTAGCTTTGAAAGATGATAATTTTACAGAAGCACAAAGACTTCACCAGGTTTTAATGGTGGATCATACTAGTGAGGTATTTAAACAGTTTTTATTTGATCTGTTTTATAAAATATATATTATTCTTAAAAAGTGTTTTCCAAAAATTGAATGTTTTTCTTATTTGACTGAAGTGTTCTGTAATAAAACAAAATATTAAAATATGATGGTTGCAGTATTAGTGGCACTTCATACACTTTTATTTTATACTTGTGAGTTAAATTCTGTTATCACACAAGCCTACTGATTATAAAAGTAATGGGTTCACTGTTAGAAATCATTGATTATTGGAGTACACTGTACTGTATTTTCTCTTTACTAAAGCCTGTGATCAATAGAGAACATCTGGTGAGGTTCTTTGAACTAATTTTGTAATTGGCTTTTTTCTTATCAAAGTCATTAACTGTATATATTATTACAATAGCAGAAAGTCATTCTAATTGTAATTTTAATTTATTTTTTAAACACTAATCAAGGGTAATATAACAGCATTTAGAATATATAAATGAGCTATGTAATATTAAATGTAAAAGCAATATTTTAAATATGTATAATATTTGTTTGAACTTAAGTTTTTAAATCTTTTTGTTTTAGTGTAGTTAAAACAAATTTCACTTTGTAGGCTTGAATTGTTCAAGTTATGTATACACTTATATCTTTAAAAGAACAGTGAGATGAAATAAAAACATCAGTGTATATTCAGTTTCAGCTTGTCTGTTAAAATATTACAGGTTAATCAGTGGATGGTTGGCATTAAGAAACTTATTCATGAAAGCCAGCTATTGGAAGAAAACTCAGAAACACAGTCACCGTCCAATGACAACAAAGAGGCTGACCTCAAGATAACACTGACACCTGCAACAGCTGAGAAATCTGAATAGGACAGTTAAATGAGAAAATTGGTTAAAAATATAAATGTACACATTCAGATAACAGATCTATGGTAAAACAGAAATACTTGTAGTTACCTTGGAAGCAAGCAAGTCTTAAACACCAAGGCATTCTGTCTGTTCAAGTTTAAACCAGGGGTATTAAGACTGAGTCAGTGGATTGGTGAAATGAAATCACTGGAAGTGGTTTCATTGATATATAATGTTATTGAAATGTATGCTGCATTATAACTATGTGTTGTGTTACACATATTGTAGAAATCTTAAGGAAAATATAAACCAATATTTTTATGCCAACACTGGCAGATGATGAGTTGATGATCCATGTTAGATTATGAATGCAAAAACAGTTTGATCATCTCTTGTCCTATAAAAATGTCTTGGTAAAAGAATGTTTACTTTTTAGAAAACAACTGAAATTTTATACCTAGCAAACCATTTATTTATATACACACTCATTATATTTCATTTAATTGTCTTGCTAGTATTTAAAACCACAATGAAAATTATGAAAATAGTTTCATAAACATGCATTTACACTGCTTCTGTTCAGAACTTTAGAAATAATCTATTTCAGTTTACAGTGTACTGAAAAGAGAGAGAAAAAAACCAACAAAACATTTGAGCTTCATTATATTTTGTTCTTTCCATCAGTTTGCTTGAACCCCATGATTATTTTAACTGGTAAAATGTGGTGTTTGAGTTAATGAATCCAAAATGTATAATTTTTTTTAATTTTTATTAACATTTTTAGAATGTACAAATACACAGACATTTGAGATGAATCTATGAAAAATGTATTATAATTATGTGGAGTAATTCTTTTTACATAAAAATTTCAGGTTAATTTTTGTTACATGTAGATGTGCATCTATCATGAAACAATACCCTATTAAATTAAGCAGAATGATTAGCATTCTTGACTTTTATAAAAGATAATGTCCGTATTATTGCTATATGGATGCAGTTAGTTGATACTATTATGGTACAACAGAACAAATATGATGTGGATTTTAATAATTAGGATGACTGTAATTCTGACAGTTTCTTTTATAAATATAAGAATATTTATCGTGTAAATGTTATTAATAAGTGGGAGTTGTTAGGTTGTTTTTCTTACTGTTGGTAATTGGTAATTAATTAGACAGATAGGGATTCATTGGATTCAGTTAATAATTTTTATTAATTTTTATATTTTTTAATTTTATTATTATTCTTTTTTTTAATGATTAGTGAATATCAACATCATTAATTTTCATTAATTCATATATACATGTAACATGGTTCTTAAAATGTTTATATATGCATCTTAATACTAGTCCTTGATAATTCAAAAATAGAAATCATAGAAAAAGTCCATTTTGTGAATCATGGCACAACTAGAAAAGGTTATGTTGAAATAAGTATACATATTTAAAACAAATATATATAAAGATACTCAAACATCATAGTATCTAAAAGATGAATGTCTCTTATGATTTTTAGTTATTTGGTTTTTTGATTTCTGCTTTTATATAAAACTGCATATCAGTCACAAAATATTAGAAACTATTTTTCATATTTGTTTTCAGTTGTAATAATAGAATTACAACATCTTTTTAGGGAAAAAAGGAGTGTTATTGTTATTGACTTACATTAATTACTACAAAAGCTTGTTTTATTTTATGTTAATACATTTTTTATTTGTTTATTTTATAAAGCCACAGAATAAATTGCATAGTCATATGCAAAATGATGTATGTTGTCATTTTAACAAACAAAAAATCTCTTTCCTTCAGATACACCAAATAGCATGAATCTGTCCTTTTTATTTTTTAATGTTTCCTAGTTTGTTATTCTGTAGAAAAAAGTAAAATCTTTTTCTTAAAAATATGTTGATTCAAACATAATTTTTGTTTCTCACTCTCTGAGACTAGCTCATTAAGCTGAGCTGTTAGCCAGTATCCTCACAAGTTGATCAGTGCTTAAAACACTGGACACAATCACCATGATTATAGGATTAATGTTGGTTATTTCATTTTAGCAACTTTCTTGCAACTGGTGTAGCTATCAATGGGAAGGTACACATAAGGGATCCTTTATTGCCAATCGGGTATTCCCTCTTTTGAACAGTGTTAACTAATTCCTTGTTTCATTACTATTACTGTTCAAATCTTTTACTGTAGACCCCAGAACAATTAATATAAAATGTTTTGAGGTTGCAATAAATACTGAATAGATTCAGTATAGTACTCTCCTCAGTAACATGAGATTTCCATTTTTCATACATCAATCTGATTTCCACCTTTAAAGGCTGTACAAATTTTACTTTACATCATATACTGAAAAATGGGTTCTTGTATCTGCTTTTGCAATCTTCTTAAGTTTGTTTAACAATTTTTGTAAGAAAACGAAAGTAGTATCAGGCCTGCCATTGTAGCCAGCTAGTGTCTTATGTTAAAGTAGTCCATGTTGTGAAAGCAATTGATTTCCCCTCAAAATGCCTATGAATGCCTAACACCTAATAATCATTTATATTAAAATATGTTGTAATTATTCATTCATTTACATATATTTGTGCCCATATAAAAAAATAAAAAACAGACCCAGATGCTTTAATAGTAAAAAATATTTTTTATTCAGTAAAATAACTTTTACATATTTGTTATTTATTTAACTTTGTTAAATTCTTGCAGAGAACATGATACAAGTGATTAAGTAAATGCTTTTCTATGCATAATAAAAATAAATAAATTGCTGTCAGTCACCCATATACTATCAATTGAAATTCAGTGGAAACTTGTTATCTATAGAGGTTAAAAACAATAAAAGAACACAACAAAATAGGGAAATTAAAATATTCAGTAACTGGTACTTTAGTTAAATAATGAGAATTTGTTTTAACATCAGTAATAATAATAAAAACAACATTCAGTCTTTAGTAAGGATGATCAATAAATAAAGTTATTCTCTCATTTTTCTATTAACGCTGAAATTCCAGTATACATACTAAATAAATTTTGATAATCATTAGATTTATTAGAAATTAGCACCTGGAATTATTTTAAAGTAGTATTGCAAAAATCACTAATACAAATAAGATATAAACACCTTGATTGTCATGATTAAAAAAAAAAAAAAAGTTATAAAGAAGTAACAACATTAATGTTATATTATTTCTTATTTATCTTACAGATTAAGAAATTAGTTTTGTTTCACACTGTATTTTTTTTTTTTTTTTTTTTTATATATCAGTTTTGGATATATACAAAAGAAAATGCATCACATTATAAACTGTGGTTATATCATATTTAAAAAACTGTCATGACAACCAGTTTAATGATATTGATAAAAAAAAGATTAAAAAAAAGCAGTAACAACATCAAAAAATGCCACTAAGAAAGAGTAACTTGAAATATAATTTTGAAACATTACAAATATCTATATTAATGATTTAAGCTTCTGAAAAACACATCTACACTGATTTATCGTAAGTGTATCAAGATAAGCATTAAAGAAATACTTCCCTTGACCTTTAAAAAAATAAAATTAATTCATAACCTGATTATAAAATTTCATTTCACCTGGAATACAGAAACTAAAATTCAACTGATCTACTTAGTCTTTGTAATAATTACAAGGTAAATTATAATAAAATGGTTATTAGTAATTATTTTATTTATGATAATTGACAGTTTTTATCAATTTATTTTCAAAGAATGCATTAAATCCATTAAAAAAATAATAATAATAAAATAAATAATAATAATAATAATAATAATAAAAAATGAATAAATAAATATTTAAGTAAATAAAATAGATATTGTGACTAATCCAAACAAATAAAGATACTCTCCCAAAAAACATTAACAATATTTTTTTATATTTGTTTTTTAGGTGGTAATAATTTAAAAAAAAAGAAGTAAAAGCCAAATAGTTACAATTCACTTTCCTGAATTATTTATTTTATTTTAAGAATATCTTTAACATAATTAAACACATTTAATTAAAAGTATAGGTACAAATATTTGGCAAATGCATAATCAGCCACAAAATAGTGATATTTCTTTTGAAAAAGAAGATCAATCCTTCAATATGTACTTAATTACAAAATTACTAATAAAACAAAGTACTCAGAAACAAATTAAATATGTAATTCACAAATAAATTACTGTTTCTAAATCTTATCCTAACAGTCAGTTCTCATTGTCAGATTACAATTAACATTAAAACCGAACATCACAGATTTAATGCAATAAAGGCAACAGTTCAGTAATTTATCTAACCATTCTACAACCGCCACCAGTTTATGGAATGCAAAATTGAAACTCTAAAAAAAAAAAAAAAAAAAAAAAAATAATAATAGTAAATTTAAATCAGTTAATTTAGTAATAAAACTTCCTTTCTCTAAGAAGTATGACGCATTCAATATTCTGAAATATTGGTAAAAAAAAAAAATAAAAAAAGAACTTGATAAAAATGAAACAAAAGGTTATGAAAAAAGGTAAAAAAAGAAATAATCAATATATTATGTATTAAATTTACCACAAATCCAGCAGTATAAGTCACAGTGAAAAAGAAATAAATGTATTTTAAATATTTTTATTTAAGTAAAAAAAAAAAAGATAAAAAAAAAAAAGAAAATAAAGACCTGTATACAAAACTATTTCTGACACTTCACATGTGACATTTTTAACATCATTTATCAACAGTTTGCACAGTGAAATAACAAACACAAAATTTTAATAAAAAATGGAACTTGATCATAATTTTCTCCACACCCAAACTTCTAAAATTTATTTTACCTACATGCTATGTGTTTCACTATTTTTCTAAGTATTTAATCAAATACAAGCATTTTCAATGCTAGTAATATATACACATAAATCACACAGTTTACAGTATATTACTGTCAAGAGCTTTAATATCTGCATATGTCATATTTCTACCAACCACTGAGGCTAAACAAAAACAAGAGAAATCATCTGACTTGTTATGTTAATTTATCCTGAAGAAAACTTAAATAATGTCAGAAATAAGTATTGGGTTACACCAATAAATACTTAACATCAATTCATTTCTGTGGTAAAAATTATATTTATTCTTTCACTGACGTTGGCTTTCACTTTGCTTATTAAAAAAACATTTATTCTGTTTGCATGGCAATAACAATTTTGTTTATTATTATTTTTTTTATTTAATTTATTATTATTATTATTATTATTATTTTGATGCATGTCAACAACATATGTTGAATCTGCACATTATTGCAATTTATGCAAACAATTATATTCTTCAACCAAAGCCTTAAAAAAAACACCTCATGTACTCTTCTTTTTTCTTTTTTATAAAATATAAAACAACTGAATCAGTCATGACCATTTTTACAAAATGACCTCAGAGGCAATGGATATCTGTAAAAATACATTTCTGCTGTCCAGTGGAGTAACATACTTAAATATTTAAAACAACCACACAATAAATAAATTAAAAAAATAAAAATCTATGGTTTGCTGACCTTCAAGATCTATGGAGAACAATCTTAATAAATAAGAACTATTCTGACTTACACTGTAAGCCCATAACCTAAAAATGTGGCTAAAGATTAGATTTTTTTGTTGAATTTCTTAGTCCTTTTCTCATAATTTCCACAACATTAATTGCTAGGTTATTCCACTGGCCAGTAGATTTCTTTAAGCAGTTTTATCAGCTGATCATAAACAAAGAAGTGGTCAATTCATATTTGATAATATCAAAGTTTAGAAATACTGTTAATAGTCAGAAAGATTTATATTAGAAGATAACATTAAAATTTATACAAGAAAACAACATGTACCTAAAAAAATGTAAAATAAATATAGAAGAATATATGGCATCTTTTCACAGCCTTAAGCACATTCATGTAAACATTACCATTCATCATAAATCTGTAGCATCCTACTTTTCATTTAAAAATGTGGTTTAGTGATATCAGTGTCTAAATATTGATCACTGATTTAGTGTAAAACAAACTAATCCAGAAAGCATGGTCAAGATATTTTACATGTGCGTGTGTATTTTTTAAATTATTTTTTTTATAACCAACCTGAATCTAGTTGGCATCACCCAGCAAACCTATGTTTTAATCTTTATAACAAAACTTGTATTACACTGAAAGTAATACTTATCATAATGATGAAATTCTGGATGTATTTACTATTTTCAACTGTGAACAGTTTCCATCCATTCTCTTGTGCAGTGGTGTGCAGAAGGGGGGCAAAGGGGAAGTGGCCTTGAAATCCAAATGGGGGGGGGCATGCAATCAGTAGAAACAACTTAATTTGGTTGATTTATATTTAAATCAAAGTTCTATTTTATGTTTCTTCTGTGTTTACATATTCAAAAAACTTCCTTTCTCATAAATTTCTCAGGTCTAGGCCCGATACTGGAGTCTTTGGGGCATACAATCAAGGAGCTGGCCCAGGGCAACAGCAGACCTCTGCACATCACTGCTCTTATGACAATGAAATTGATAGGCAAAACAGAAGAAACAAAACTCACTGATCAATTTATCAAATACCATTCTTAAATTAAACTACTATTCGAACTAGGTAGTATAGTTCTCCAGAATTATTAAAAATTATCTAGCTTTGATCACACAGAAGTATGCAAATGATCTGATGATATGTCTTTGTTAAGTTTTTTATTATTATTATTTATTATTTATTATTATTATTATTATTATTATTATTATTATTATTATTATTATTATAAAAACACTTGACTGATATGAAACAGCTATTCATGACCATGCTATCTTAAGGTCCAATTGCAGTTTTGTTCATGAAACCTTTGTCAGAAAATAAGTTAACAAAAACCAACATATGATGTAAAAGAGATATGTAATTCACTCATATTTTATAACAACACAACAATTTCAGAATTCATGTTAAATATTTCATTGCTTCAAATAGCTCACTTTTTTCACATTCAAGTATTGCAATATATGACATAACTAAAATTTTATTTTATAAATATTAAGGATTTTTAGTATGTTAGGCATATTTATTTTATAAATATTTATAAAGCAAAAAGTTCTTTTTCTTATCTCCAGTTTTCTGATCAATATTCAATCAAAAACTGGTCATCCATTAAGAATAATAATAAAAATAAAATATTTGGATGTATTATCATCCAAATGTAAAAATATGAATATATATGCTTAAGTTATGAATATTTATAGTTATCAACAACTTTTAATATATATCATAATATATAGAACAAATATGACACAGTAGGCTGAACACTTAAGTCTCATAAATACAACTTGAAAAAACTGCACAAAACAAGTCAGTTTTAACAAAGCAGATATTTCATTTTAACAAATAAAACAATGTCATGAGAAGGAAAAGAAAAGGAGAAGTAATTAAAGTTAACTGAGAAAAAATGCATTATTTATCATATTTTTAATAAGGATTGCTGAAAAGTTTTGATCTGTCTGAACATTAATCAAGTAAATAACTGCAGCCATTATTGTTCAACATATCCGAGGACAGTAATTTTTTAGGAATAGAATAAATATTTCAGTAAATGTGTTGACAGTGATGGTGAAAATGGAGCACAGTCTGAATTTTTAAAGCTTTAGAAAACAATAATACATAATACATTATCATGATAAATTAATCACATTTACTGATTTAGTGTCAACAAGTTATATTAATCACTAAAATAATTATTAGTTTTAACAGATATTAAAACACTTTATATAGTTACAGTAACAAGAAGTCTCTGTACGTAAAATATTTGATAAAGCATTCAAATTTCCTTTGTTGTTGTTCTTTTAGCTCTACCAACCTTCACATCAGTTAAAAACAAACAATATAAACAAAATCTTATTTCTCTTATTGCTTTCAAGTCATTATTCTCTTATATTTTATTCTCTAACACAAACATTCATCCATCCATAATAAAAAAATATACACATGCATCTATGTATTAATATTTTATCCACTGTATATTGGATCTCTGAGTCTCTGAGGAATTTAAATTCTTAGATTAAATAAAAAAGGTTTTTCAAAAAATTGATGTACTAATTAGACAGAAATTTTGTATAAAGCTATTGTCAGACTGGTAATAATTAATGACTGAAAGTTTACATATTATGGTTATAAGATGTAGGTAGCTTGATTCCAGACATTTGACTTAAAAATGCACGATTTCTGCCAGTTATACACAATCTTAACAAAATAGTTCAAATTAAAAACACCCCAAAAACTCAATAATAATAATAATTTAAAAAACCCATTAATAATAATAATAATAATAATAAAACATTAATAATAATAATAATAATAATAATAATTTTATAAAAGTATTAATTCTTTTTCTTCTTACATCAATCTTCAATCAATATAAGTATCCATTAACAATTTGATTGTTCTGAAATAATTATTAATGAAACAAGTATTTCTCACTGAATAATGAAAAGGCATACTGACAAAATTCAACCAATACTTTTATATATATTATTTTAATTACCTTTTAATGCTTAAAAAATATATTCAAATTTCAAACAGTTGGTTTCACTTCTGTATGTAGAGGGAAATGGTATTAAGCACCAGGGAGCAATAGGCACCTGTATCACGGAAATTTGAAATATTAATTTCTCTTTAGGCAGATATGTGTCAAATGGCTCTTAACCAGTGTCAATGAGGTTTTCTTTTAAAGTT
The DNA here is from genome assembly GCA_012295275.1 of Chrysomallon squamiferum. NCBI lineage: Eukaryota > Metazoa > Mollusca > Gastropoda > Neomphalida > Peltospiridae > Chrysomallon > Chrysomallon squamiferum. The sequence goes on from CM022670.1 coordinate 18,738,715, forward strand.
TGTTATACCCAGTCAACTGGACACAATTACCCAGGATACACTAGTTTCAACATTACTGACCTCTGGTATGGCTCACAAAAGCTTGGTATAAACTTTGCCCCAGTATTTTAGTACCCAAATTTGAGAGGGATCTTTGTGGGGTTTTTTAAATCCTTTTAGTTTTATCAGAGATGTCTGTAAAAGTGTCAAGATGAATGTTTACATATATTTATTTCTAATGTCATTTCAGTTCAGCTGATTTTAAAAATATATTTCAAATTGGCTAGGCATAAAAACAAAATGGCTGTCATGATGCAAATAATCATTCTCGAACAAAATGTAAAATGTTAAAATCCAGATTATTTGACCAACATTAAATTCAGTTTGCATTTTTAATAGTATGAGAATATTTGAAAAATCTAAAGTGTGGTGCTTAATAATGTAAATTCCCAAAATATTTGTTTCAGTAACTTACATCAATAAAAAGCTGATTAATTAATAATAAGTGCATTTCAGATCTTCTTTCAGTGTTCACTATCTGGTCAAGAACAACATATCAGGTTAATTCAAAAGACAAACATATTTCCAAAAAGAATTATCTTTGATATCATGTTTGTTTAAGAGTACAACAGTTTGAAACATGTGATTACCCATGGTTTGGAACATATAAATGGTTTGAAATACATGACCCACAAATAATTTGAAAAAAGGGCCATTAATGGTTAAATCCAAAAGCAAAACATTTCTTGATGTCATACTGTCTTAAAAATGAGATCAATTAAATGTCCAGAAATTGCAATATATAACAGAACAAAATATTCCAAAATCCTAGAATCAGTTCCCTTTATAATCAAGGAACAAAAGAAAAATATATAATCTATAATTTCTCTAGTTCACATTAACAAAAAAACTTCAAAAAGAATGCCATATTTTTCTAGAATGTATCCAATTCATGTCATCTTTGTGAAAATAACCCACATTTCTAGTATCAGTGTCACTGATATCCAAGTCTAGTTTCAAAAAAATTAATACAATTAACTTTTCATAGATCCTTAATTGGCCCAGAACTGTGTTAATCAAGTTACATAGCAATTCCATCACTGACTGTCTGATATGTTCTTCTGTCGAGCACAAGTCATAACACTATCTTCTTTTAATCAGCTTTCTTTGAAACTGAACATTTCACTCCATAATACCAGACTGAATTAGGAAGATTTTGGTTTGTTAGAAACCTTCCGTAAGATTTTTGAAAACAGGGCTTTCTTCTTTGGCTTCCGACTCTTCTGTTCTTCAAAATCATGGTCATTTGTTGAATCTTTACTCTGCTGACTATCATTCATCAGCCTTCGCAGACCTGATGTTGAGATGCTTCGCTTTCCCTCAAATGTTGTGGCAGTGTTGGTACTAGTATCAGAGGAGGTGGGAGACAGGTTCAATCTATGGAAAGAGGCTGAGTATGGGATACTTGGAATGTGTTTGCCGTTGTCCGTCAAGTTAAGATGGAGGCCTTCTTTAGGATTTCTGTTTAATGTTGAGACAGGAGTGGTGGATTGATTGGAGGAGGATATGATAGAACTGGAGGCCAATGGGTCGTTGCTGGACAGTTCTGATGCTGCAGGTGGTGATGAACTGAGGAATGAAAATCAAGTATTAAAATATTTATAAAAATTCAGCTACTGTAAAACTGCTCTTGTAACAGATCAATGAAAGATATCCAAATCTTGAGACAAGTATTCAAACATTACAACTGCCAGTTTTAAATAAAATTTTATATTATGTATTATAATTTATTTCTTTTTTGTTCCCTTTTGTTTTTTAATTTTTTTTTCCCCTTTTTTTTTTTTTTCTTTTGGTATTTAAAGTGTCAAGACTCACTTGTCTCCAAGGTGAAACAAGACACCATTGCCAGCTACAGGCGTGTCAGAGGTTCTTGACAGACGATTTGTGTTGACAGGTAGAGAAAGTGAAGAAGTACTTCCAGAGTTTGGGTTGCTCATTGAATGGAGCACAGATTTACTGGCAACCACTTTCATCACATATTCTGAGAAAAAAGTGAAAAAAATAGAAAAATAAAAAAATAAAATTGGATCTTTAACTATAACATTTATTTTTTAATGTAAAGAACAAATTTAAAAAAATAAAAACTGTTTTCATGCACTAATTTTACAATAAATATGTGACAGAAATTCTGGTTACAAAATTTATGAAAAGATTTAAAAAATATTTTATGGTACATGTATATGTGATGTTTTTAAATATATTTTGAATAAAATGTTTCAGAGAAAAAAAACTTTTCAGCATGATGAAACATTGATCATATATACTAAGAAAAACGTAAAAGTTTCGTGTTTGGACTGCTTGAGAAATATTTACACACTGAAATAAAAATGTTCAGTGTCATATATGACATCAAAAACATGATAATAACTTTAAAAATATGTTAAATAATTTGTGAAAATTATTCATATGTTCTCAGAAAAAGCAAAAATAATAATTTCAGTTACAAACATTCTCCGAATATTTCTAGAAAAGTGAAGGTATTAGTATGAATTCATGCTGGCAACTATCATCTAAATTTCTGAAAATCAATAAAAATATATTAATGCCTACTCAAAATTCAGTTTATAAATTCTTAGAAAACTACAATGTATGTGTGTGTGTGTGTGTGTGTGTGTGTGTGTGTGTGTGTGTGTGTCAGAAAATATCAATCACATATTCTTGTATTACATAATCAACAAATGTATCATTATGAATCTATTGTATATTTAAATACAATTTCTGATTTAGAATATATATATATAAAAACAAAAAACAAAACAAAGAAAGAAAAAGAAATTGTCATAATATAAAATACATATATTAGAAAATATTCATTACATATTGAGAATACTGATGATTTCAGCATGAATTTATGCTACAAATTTTCAACATGTAAATATTCTGAAACTAAACCAAATAAAATACTTAATGTATTCTTTGTAAGCCCACATGATTTAACAGTAATAACAAAATGTGTATAAAAGTATAAAATATGCTTAAAGAAATAATCCAAAACAAACTTATTAAGAATTTAAATTGATTGGCTGAAAATTTAATTATATATTGGTTTTAATCAAATAATAAGAATTATTTTTTGCATAAACTGGTTATTTTTAAGTTTCAAGCTTTTGTTATGTTTAGATTAGAATGTTTAGTACTCTAGTTAATCTTAAAATTAGGATTACATGATTTCAATTGCTATTACGTGAAAAAAACAACAACAAAAAAAACAATTTCATGCGTATAATTCTTTTTATTGTCTTTTGAATAATGCATGTCTGAATTTACAAAAGTGCTTACCTTTTTTTTTTATCCATGTGGAAATATAAGAAAAATAATTACAAAAAGATGCTATTAGATTACTTCCTTTTGGGTTATTTTACATTTAACAGTCACAATGCTCAATATATATATATATATATCAAGCTATACAAACACCTTATCTAATGACTCAAACAGAAATAAATCATGAATTTAAAGAGATAAAGATATTTCTGAAAGATTTTTCTGACCCAATACTGAAGACATTAAAGAAGTTTTCTCATAATTTCTGAAGATTACCAATATTCCAGTAAGCCTATCTTGGAAACTATACCAGCTATGGAAATGAGAATGGTATCAAACTAAAGATGATGTCATAATGAAAACTGAATACCCCCACCCCAATACGCTGCTTGAAGTATTATTTTATGAGCAGGTTCACTATTACCAAACCAAGAAACAAAATGACTGTTTACCCAAGGGTTTATATTACAAAGGGCATGTGGACTATTTTAGCCTTTTCTTTGCAACAATACAAATGAATGGATAATTAATTTCAGTTCATTTATTTATATATGATTATTTGCTTTATTTATAATTTCATAGTAGTTAAATCTCGTTTTCAAATTAAATTCCTGAAAATAAGAACATTTATATCAAATACCAAAATAAAATAAAGCTGAATATGCTTTATAGTGATCAGTGCTTGAAAAACAGATAGACAATGAAATTAAAGTTTTACCTTGTCCTTTAGTTGACTTTATGTTCTAGTGAGTGTTCCATGACTAGTTTAAAAAAAAGCCATGGGGTGTGTGTTATCTTGTGTGTCGGGTGCACATTAAATATCTTTTGCTCAAGAACAGATCACTATTTTAACAACATTTCACAACACAAACAAGGAAAAAAATGAACAACACAGCTCTAACTGTACAATACACTAAAACTGAAAATAAAAAAAACAAAAACAAGAACAAAAAGACAAAGGCCTCTTGAAGTGTACATGAAAAAACAAAAAAACCTGCCAGAAACAAAGCAAAGCAAACAAGCTTCAACAACCCATAGCATACAACACACATGATGTCGTGCAAAGAGACAGTTTTCAGCGACAACATGACAACATCGCTGTTTTTACCTCGGAACTTTTGTTTCCCACGTACACATGAACGTTCTTCCAAAGATGGGTAGTGTGGGGTGTTTTTAATTTGGTAATGATCTGCCATATGTACTGATGCTGAAACACAAGTGGCCTTATGATATATGAAATCAACATTAAAGTCTACCAAATGAGATATGGACAAACATGTTATAAATAAATTTTGTATACTTCAAAGTTAAATTTTTGTTCATTGCTATATATTTACTTTTGGTTGTAATTAGTATGACAATAACATAATGAACAGACATGAAAAGTATGAATACTGCCATTTTTCTTTCTCTAAATGACATGATCTTACAAAGAAATGTAAAATGATAAAACCCAATTTGTTTGGCTGAGTGATGATGAAACTAAACAAGTAATAAAAAATCAATAAATAATGTTCATACTTTATTGTAAGCAAGGACTGTTCTGCAGAACAAATAAAATAATCATTTGGAAGTATACAAAACATATTTAAGCTGTTACTTGGTAGACTTATCCCACTGGATAAATAACAGGATTTGTTTTTTTTCAAGAATTTTCACACACAACACTATCTGCAATATACTGTAATAATAAGTTATGTTGTCTTAATACTATATTAAATAACTAAGAAACTGAAGCATAAATCAGTGAGATCATAGATTTATTGCCTTCTTTTTTCATGAAATTTCTAAATATGTAAGATCTATTTTGTTTTTAGCTTTTACTTTTTAATTCAAAAAAAAAAAAAAAAAAAAGAAAGAAAAGAAAAGAAAAACAAATTTATTTACTTTTTTAAATATTTAATTAATTTTCATTAATTTAATTTTTGTAATTAATTTCTTTTTATCGTATCTTAAATTTTTCTGCTTTCATAAAACCAGTGTTTTTTTTAAACACTGCAGAATTAAATCTTTCATTAATTAACATTGTTAATTAATTTACTGCTGCCAATTAAGAAGTAACTGATTTATTAATTTGTTTTTTTATTTAATATTTGCTCATATCAATACTACACACTGTACAGCTGATATTTATTAACTTGAAAATACTCATAAGTTATGAAAACTAATTTTAAAAGAAATTTTAAAAGAAATTTATCCTTATCAGTTGCCATGTTGGTATATCATGAGAAATTGATTATTTACATGAAATCATTTTTAATTTCATCAGCCTTTATCAATGTATTATATATGTATATAAAAGAGATATAAATATATCTACAGCTAAACTGCAGCTATCAGTGTTAGGTTATTACTTCCCTTGCTCCACTGGTAATATTTACTATATCAGTTAGGTATAATAATACAAAATGTCAATTAAAATATTTTATATGATTTATTCATATATATGTTATATATATTCATATAACATGTATCAAAGGCAGCAGGTTAAATGTTACATATAAATATATCAGAATTAGATTCATTACATTATACTTGTTACTAGTACATTTGCCAGTTTAAAGTTAGTAAGTTAGGTAACTGTTCCATAGGTGGCAAAACACAACACACCTGTTATAAGATTACTGAATAATATATATTATAGTAGTTTACAAACCTGTGGGAAATGGAGGAATATCTTCATCTGCATCATCAATTGCATAGTTGTGTGTTAAAGAAGGCACAGAATTACTAGAACTAGGACCTGCAAAACAACATTATAACACATGACTAATTATGTGTTTTTACAACATACAAAACTAACAAAAGTTATATGGATAAATAACTTTAATTCTGGAAAGTTAAATAAAAGGATTCTGTATGAAATTATCTAAAGCAGATTATCAGCGTAACTTTATATATTCAGAAATGTGTATTTATCATGACTGATTTTATTTAAAGTTATATAAATATAATATACAGATTTGTGTGTGTATGAACATTTGTGGGTTTTTTTTATTTTTGTGTATGTATATGTTTATGTGACATATATGTTTATATGTGACATCCCCAAAAATAAACACAAATCAAATTTAAGACAAATTTCATCATTTCCAACCCAGTTAACCATAGCAGTATTTCAACTTTAAACAAAATATTAATACAAATGAGTTCGTAAACACTTACACACACCCAGATTATCTTTAAACAGCATCTGTCTTAGTACAGTGATTCCAGGGTTTGTCATTATAGGGAAGTTGCATATGTTTTCAATAGCATGCCAGCGAAGTAAACGTTCTTGCAGGTCTTGTTTAACCTCCTCTAGAGCAGCCCTAATAAATATGGTTAGTTTTAAATTATAACATTTGTCATGTGAATAAACATATATATATTTTAAAAATAAGGGAAGAAAGGAAAGAGAAAACTAGAAAGAACAAAGAACAGATGAGGTGAAGAAACTAGATTCAAATAGAAAGAAACACAGAGAGAGAAGGGTAACAGAAGGGCTATATAAAAAAATATAAAAAATTATTTTGTTCAATATTATAGATAGATTAAAAACACAACATGGAAATTAAAAAATCTCACTTTTTAGAAGTAACCACACACACACAAGAAAAAAAAACAGTTTATAATAATTGTCACTGACTGCAATATTAAATTGACTCAAATATCTCAATATCTAAATACATATATACACATATACAGATAGACACACCCAGACATACATGGTGCATCACCTACGCACATTTTAATAGCCACTGTTACCAATTCAGAAATAATCACAAAGGAGTACATATGATAACAATGTATTTATGGCCCCCAATAAACCCCAAAAATTAAAGGCACTACTGAAAATATATTATAAATATTTAATTTATTATTATTATTTTTTTAATGACAGTATTATAAATATGGTACTATTTGATGTTAAACTTTGTTCAAGTTTTTAGCCATTTTTGTAACTTTCAAAGCATCAGAAATATATCAGAGTAGTTGTGGTCAGTCCTTTTTTTCAAATGCAATACAGTGTTAAGATCACTACACTGCAAAAATAAAGACTGACCACTAATGCACTTGTAACGAAATCTAAATAAAATGATCATTTTCAACAAAAGGATGTTGTGTCAGTCATTATTATTAATAATTTTAAATTTAGTTCTGCACAATATGGTCAGTTTAGGGGAAATAATGTCAGCAAACTGTTTAGCAATCCTGTAACAAGTCTGAACAAGTTATATAGTTACCTAGTAAGCTGCTGTTAAAACTAGAAAATCAACTTTATGACGTAACTAATATGCCTTTCATGAATATTACAATTAATGCACATATTATATTCCATTTTTGTGTTTGTTTTTTTTTCTGTTAAAAGTTATTTATTGTCTGCTAAAAACAAAACTCAGCTGAAAATGTCACTGAATGACACAACTTGTACAGACAAAATTACTTTATTATATAAATATTATTTTCTTTATTTGAAAACAAGTATTTCAGTACAGGTAGAACAATTTCTTGAATTACACTGTAGTGAAAATAGTTTGCAAATAAATAAGGCTTTTAAAAAAATATATATATATCTAGGTCTCCCATTTAAGGCCTCAAAAAATAGCATATTCCTGACTATGAGACATAAATTTAGTAAAATGTATACCATATGTTGACATTTATTTGAGGGCAAAACACTATATTTACACCTTAGAAATAATGGGTGACTAAAAAGTCATTCAGTGTTTTTTTTTTAAAGTTTTATAACTTCATAATATCTAGAGGATTTAGATTTTAAACGAGTTAGGTGTGATTCTTTACATCGACTATCTTTTACAAAAATCACCCAATTTTGAAACAAATTTTGTTTGCTAATAATAAAGTAAAACAATATGTTCTTGATGTTTAAACATAAATAACAATATTCATTTCTTTTCGCTTTATTCACTTTGTGATACAAATTATTATATTAAAGGCCCATTGTCTGATGAAAGTATGTAAGATGTTCCTGACATCTACAACAATTCTTCTCAATCTGATATCTTTACCTGTTCAGTATATTGATTAAATTGTCTGAGTAATTATTAATAAAGGTTGTTGAGATATCTTGAGGAACATATGTCATTTAAAAGAGAAGACAGCTATTAACAACTGGTTCTTAATGCTATTTCTGTTGACACTTGTTTCATTTTAATCTGATAATGATCAAAAACAATAAATACTAGTGACTTTTAAATTCTCAGCCGATTATATTACAGTATTTATCTATTGACTAAATTTAAAAAGTTAATAGTATAAACATTACATTTGAATATTTTAGTCCCAACTAGAGAATTTTTAAAAATAATTTTCATTTCTATTTCATTCCAAGACTATTATGTCCCCGACACAAAAAGAAACTGCAGTAGCATAAAGGTAAGGACATGGGTACAAAAAGAATGTGAAAAGTATACAATACGTTTTCGAACTGGGATGGCAGACACTCACCGAGCATGCAGAATCCATTTGTCAACATCATCTAATGAGCTACTGTGAGCCATTCTCAGAGATCCGAAGAAAGCTCGGTTTCTCTTCCTAATTTTATCACACTGTAAACAACAAACACATGCTGGTTAGGTTTGTACATCATGCAAGCAACATATCACAAGCTGCATAAGACTTACAACAAATTGTGTTAAGATATTACAGATAACCTAGATGTATTTGATATGTGTCATGTCAGTTTAAATAAACATAATTTGCTTTCCATTACACATGAGACATGATAGATTATTTATATGATATTAAGTCAATCATTATAAAACATGTGAAATGTTTGATTAAACTGACATATTATCCATTTCTGAGATATAATCACTACCACTGAAATGGAACACTTTATGACTGAGATGAAGGTTTTAATTTATATTAATTTTCAAAATTAAGAATTTGGTTACGTTTCTACTAAGCACTACAAATATCCAGTATATATCCTTAAGATAAATAAAATTCTTCCCCAAATTTAGGCTAGAAAATGTAGAATTGTTAAAGAAATAGATAATGTATTTAAAATAATAATCTATACTGATGACTGTAGATTAATGTAGAGGTACTAGATGGTCTATATTAACTTGATAGCCAAGTTCTGCTATAGGATCGTCAGGAATATTACAAAGTAAAACTATTACTCAGTGTATAGATATAATAAAGTTTTCAAATAAATATTATTTGACAAGATATGTTACTATTTATTTAATCGTTAACAATGAAATGTGCTTCATATAATATATATTGTATTTGTTTATTTATCAAGATACAATATGTTTATACAGTGTTTGTTTTTATACTACATATAAATATATTTTGTTTATTTATCACTATACAGTACATATATATATACACAAGTATAGTGTTCGTTTGTATGTCACTATACCATATATAAATATATTTAGTGTGTATTTGTTAATGTACAATATACACATACCAATATATTGTGATTGTTTATCTTTCTATGCATGCACACAAACAAAACAAAATGTAATTACAAACATCTATGTACACATAACTGTTTTTGATTAAAATCTTAATTCAATAGCATGCATTATCATTTATCCTGTTTAAATTAAATATTCCTTGCTGCCATTTAATTAAATTTGTGCACCCACACATAAATATGCAACAGATCAAATAGGATAATCAAACGTGTTCATACACACAGGCACACAGACACACACACATATAACTACATCTACATCAAAACACTTCATATACAAAATTTATTGTTGAACGTATCAGTAATTATGGTATGTTAAATAAATACTACATATATATATGTGGAGCTTATGTGAGAGAAGATGAATGTGCCTGTTGAATTATAAATAAATAAAAAACGAAATCATATAAACAGAAAAAAATATTTGAAAAAACAAAACAAAACAAACCCAAAACAAATTATAAATTATATTTCCTAATATTTCCTAATACTTTTTGTATTACATAATATTCTCTGATATACTGTTCTGACATTTTATGGAATATACTCAGTTTGTGACCATTTTTCATAAATTAAAAAATAATAATAAACAATGAAAACAAGAACAAATACAGTAATTCAGCCCGGTTATTATTTTCAAAAGTGTTTGCTATCAGTCAGTTCTAAAACAATAATACTACTTTTAATGTTTATAGATAAATGAATATTTTTTTTAGTATAGTAAAGCATTATTATTACAAAAAAGAATGTTTATACTTAATCTTAACATTTGTTATAAAATCAGATTTGTTGTCCCTGTCATTTCCCTCCCTGCTTTGTGAATGAGAAAAAAAAAACACATTTAAAAATAAGGCTGGAATGCATTTATGTTTAAGTAAAAATAATACATATATTCGTAACTGCACAATAAAAGTTGTTTTTTGTGATGATGATGACTATAGTAATAATACTGATAGTAGTAGTAAAAGAAGTTGCAATGACATTACCGGTATTAGTAATATTATTAGTTAATAACCAATACACATAAGCCACTGTAGCAAAATGAATGATACGGGGTGGATAATTTAATCGGTTACCATGTTTTTCTCAACTGCTGCAATAAACTGCAATGACTATATAATATATGCAATGTATATAATAAATAAATAAAAATTAATCAGTCAGTAAGCACATGAGTACTCACTTCCTCTTTGGCAGTGTCCATCTGTTTCTCTGCTGCCTTCCTCTTCTGCAGGTAGTGGTTGTGCTCCACTTCATGGGTCAACTGTAGCCAGGCCTGGAGTTCACTGGGTATTGTCCAGTTGTGTTGGTTCTCCAGCTGTTTCTCTGTTCTCTTCAATGTGGCTCGAAGTTGTGCTAGTTCTTCTTCTGCCACTCTCAAACTGTTCACCTGACCATCTTTTGTTTGAGCCTAAATAAAATAAAAAGAACACTTACAATAATATAGTATAGCATATGATATTTTTTAACAGACTGACTCAATATTCTTTGCACTAGATGTCAATAAGAATTGCACTGAGAAAAAATATGTGTGCTAATTGAATGCACTTAGAATGACATACATGACTGTTGCACCCTTTTTATTTTCACAGTCTTGACTGATATTTCATCAGTCATATACAATTAAAATTATATAAATGACAGTACTGCATACTCCAGTCTTGATGTTTCAAAGACTGTAAACACACAATTGTGCAACATTTTCATCTAAAGGAAGGACGGATGTATTTTATTTAACGATTTACTCACAACCTGGGTAAGAAAGGCTGTGATATGTACTACCTTGCTATAAAACAATAAATATTTTCCAATGACATCAACAGTTATTTCAAAAACATTATAAAATAAAATAGATGCCAGTTACACTGTATTTTAGAAATCTGCATAACTGTTATAGTTGCAATTTTATTTTTTAATCTGTTTTCTTTCTTCTTTTTTTTTTCTCTCACTTCTGATATTTTTTCTATTTCAATTTAATGTTTTATGCCTTGCAATAACCTTCTTTTTATAGGGATCATTATCTGACTGAAACAAGAAAGTGTCTTCAAAGGCATGATTGAAAAAAGATATGACTTATTGTATGAATGAATGAATATTTGTTTAACAATACACCAACACAATCCAGTGTTGATTTAAATCAGATTTCTTAAAAATATTATTTTATTATATTATCTATTTCTATTGTCTAAGTATGTGATAAATAATAATAATAATAATAATAACAATGTTAAAAAAAAAAGATTTTGAACACTTTATATTTATTCCAACTTTGTTTTCTTTTGATTAAATTACAATACTGGAGAGAAAAAAAAAAGAATATTTATAATAATAATAATAATTTAATATGCCACTAAAACAACAGTAGTCACCCATTTGCTGTCCATATGTTCTGATGTCCCACTATCTACAGCTTTGAACTCCATGGATGGAGACAACTGCCTTTGTTCTGCCATTTCCAGTCTACATGTAGATAAAATTTACATATTAGTATTACAAATCATTTACAATTTTACATTGGATAAATGTATTTTCAATTACCAGGAATGGTTGTTCTTTAATATTATAATCAAAGTTAATGAAGCTTTGCATTCATATTATTAAATATTCAACTAAAATAATACAAAAATAAAAGATTTGTTTAAAATAACATTAAAATGAAACATTTATCAATATAAACAAAATAATCATTGGTCTCTTCCAATATTTAGCAGCAAGAGATCTTTTTACCACTAAACAGTGAGCTAACCCATGACCTGCCCATGCAAAATGGCAGATATTTACAATATCCATTTTCAGTCTCTGTAAGCTGATAGTCTGAATATCAAATGAGCACAGCATTATTAATAAAAACAGCACTTGAATAGTAATACTATTAACCAATTGGGTATAAATGTATAGGGATTTTTTGTTTGTTTATTAAAAATGTAACCACTTGGGTTCAAAGGGTCAAGTGTTAGAGAGATTAAGTATAATATTACATTGTTTAAAGAGAAATGATACATTTACTAAGCTTTAAGGTTACAGATGATGTTATGATGGGGGGGCAAAATAAAACATACTGTTCAACATGAGAATGAATAAACCCAAATGCAATAACAATACTCTTGCACAAATGTTCACTGAACTTAAAAATGGATGTTTTAAAAAAAACAAGAGAAAACCAGCATATAAAAAAATTAAAATTTAATAAGTGAAGGTTATATGGTATTTTATTGATTATCTCAAGCAGTACCAACACTAGTATCTTGTTAACATATGACTGAATTAAACAAAGAGAAAAGATGAGGATATGGACTGCTAAGTTACACTGAACTGTACATCAAGGGTTTTACATTGGAGTATGAATTATTAAAAATATATATTTTTATTTCATAAAGGTGACTGTGCCAACATGACATGTTTATGTGTTCTATACTGAACAAATTCCCAATATTTTACTTTTATTTAAGTTGGAAATGCGAAAAAGATAAATCAGAGATAGATTGTAAAAAAAAAAAGAAAGAATATTAGTAAAGAAGAAATAATTGAAAAGATATGGAAAGAAGTGGGGAAGGAAAGGAAGGATACACAGAAAGAGAGAAAAGAAGAAGAAGAGAGAAAACAGAAGGCATAAAATATGTGAGATAAAGGACAGGAAGAAAGAGAAGAAGAGGCAGACAGACACAGAAATTGAGAAAAATTCATACAACTGAAATAAATGATAAGAGATTTTCACACAAACTAACTTTTCCTGAAGTTCTGTTAAAGCATCTTCAGCTTTCTGCAGGGATTCCAGATCCTTCATCATGCGTTTAATGTGAGTCTGGGAATACTTGTGATGAACATAGGCAAACCAGCACCCACCAAGAGCAATAACCAGCGATCCCACCAATGCAACATCAGTAAGGTAACCATGTGCTTCTGAAAACAAAATAATCATTCATTTTATTCAGGTAGACCTTAAAAAAAATATTCATCACTAAGTATTAATTTAGTTTATTTTTGCTATCTTTTACATTTTTATTTATTTATTTATTTATTTATTGTTATTGTTATTGTTATTGTTATTGTTATTGTTATTATTATTATTCTTTTTATTTTTTATTTTTTATTTTTTTAAATTTTAAACATAAAGAAAGTGCTATTCAATTATTTGTTAATTAAGACTGCAAGGAAAAAGTCACCTGATCACATGATTATATTTCACGAAATATCTTCCCTAGTTCATGAATTAGAGCACATGCATTCCAAACTGTACTTATATTTGACCATTAAACTCAGATTTTTAAAACTAGGAAACCCATTAATAAATTCAAATGCAAATACAAAAACCTACTCTTAATACACGTCAAAACAAATACATGAGTTGATGGCTCCCCTGCCTGACAATGTCAAAAGCATAAGGATGCTGTAAACATTTTAAATAATGTATTTAAAACATGTTAAAAGATGAATAAAAAATTTAACTCACTTTTGGGTGGTCCAAACAGCACTGTATCCATAGCTTTAAGAGCAAGCTTCTGTCTGTGTATGGAATTTTTTATACCAAGAACATTGACAAAGAAGCTGCTATTGCTACAAGCCAGTCTGCAAAATAGCATAAAAATTATTTTATTATATTTTTTTTTTTTTTTTTTTTTTTTTTTTTTTTTTTTTTTTTTTTTTTTTTTTTATTCAATCTAAAGATATTTAATCTATAAATAAATAAAAATCAATTACTTTTTTTTTAATACACATATTCTTTGAACAGGCAGAAATTTTAAAAAAAATTCATATCTTTTATTTTTTTATATAATGGATTACTGAACTGTATATCTTAGAACATATTGTTTTTCTATTTTTTTCATAAAATGTTACCAACAAAAATGACAAAAATAAACTGTTTATACAAAAGATGCACTGCTTGACTACTGCATCCTAATCCAAAATGATTATAGTCAGTAAACTGGGTTTAACGATTGTTTTCTATCATAGTTGTTATCTTATTTTATTACACAACAGAGATTATCAGAATAACAAGCCTATTACACAATAACTGATTTAAAAAAAAAAGAAAAAGACACCTTAATTCAACTGATGAATTATCAACATATTTAACATTACTTCATCTGATCCAGTATGGTACAACTTTCTCCTAACGCAAGTATGGACAATAGGAATTTGCTGTATTATTTGGATTTTTACAACAAATAAAAATCACAAGAAACCATTTTCTAGACAGGAAGTTAACATTTTCTGTAAACTCTCCCGAATTTTTTTATCATTCATCAAATATTAATTAATATTACAGCCAATTAATTAAAAATCTAACATGCTCATGAAAGTTTCTTTTTCATTATTTTTTTTATTAAATTTTATTTACAACACTTAATTTATATTCAAAGAGAACATGAAATTCTGTACAAGGCAAATCCAAGATAATAACAAACTTTGATTATATATAACCTAAATTGATTAATTTGTTGAGACATCAAAGATATTTCCAAACACTGTCATTTGTAATGTGTTACATCCATTTTAATTACCTGTTTGATACTGCATTCTTTTGCACATAAATAGATACTGTATTTTCCAGAAAACATTAATTTAAATTAATTGAAAACCAGATACAAGATAAATAAAAATGTGACCAGTTAGCAAACATTAACAAATTTGTAGATTTTAGACATTTATAAGTGTCCCTGTCATCACTGATATATGGTATAATTTATGACAACTAATGTTTGTCTAAAGCACCCCAAAAAAAAAAAAAAAAAAAAAAATGTATTTATATACATATCTATCTATAGATATATATATATATATAATTTGAGATAAATGAAAACAAGTGAAGTACAAAAAAAATTGAATATAAAGAAAAATATCACCTTTGTAAGATTCAGAACCTTTTGTAAATAGAACAAAAGAATTTCTTTACAGTCAGTAATATGTATCAGTGGGGTGGTTTTAATATGAAGTATTTGTTCTATATTTTAAATTTATTCATAAATGTTTTAAAATTCTTTGTGGGAAATAAATAACAAAGTAGAAAATTTCTTCCAAAAACAGCAATGGAATCAAGAATGAAAGCGTTGTTTGAGGGATTAAAATGTTGATGTATCTAATTCCCTTCCTCTGTTAATTTTCTGAAACAATGACAATAAAGGGATGAAGAATGAAGAACCAAATTTAAGACTTTCACCTATCCCCTCACTCTTTCTATCTTGTCTTCCTCTTTTTTTCTTTGTTATATGCTCAAAAACAACAGATACACACATGCACACATGGACACACACACATTCACAAATATTTAATTATTAGAAAGAATCACCATATTATAATCCAGCCCAAGAAAACAATCTTTTTTTTTGTAATTAAATCTGAGACAGGAATCATTATTCTAGTAATTAATCTAATTAATCTACAGATGAGTATTAATTCTGTAATAATGAGATACCAATGTGACAAATTCACTATTATTTTTTATATATAACCTTCTTTTGTTACAACTTATACTTCAGCTTATAATTTGTCTTTATGAAAAAGGATGGGAAATGTCTCTTTCAAATGCATTTTCTAAAAATGTATTTATTTATTTATTACATTCTTTTTTTTATCTTTCTTTTTTTTCAGAAATAAATAATGAAGCTTAATCAATCCATTCACTTACATTCAGAAATGTTCACTACCATTTATATGAAAACACAATGAAACATTAATATACCTTGGTAAAGATGTTCCATCAACACCATTTGCCACGAAGACATCGATATATTGTGGTAGTTCAACATGAATTTCCAACCATTCAAGAACATCATCAACTGTCCAGTTAAATACTGAAAATAATAATAATAATAATAATAATAATAATAAGTTGCTTTTTTTTAAAATTAGTAATTAATTAAAATAAAGAGAAAGATAATTCAAAGCAAATTTCTGATACATGTTTTGTACTGCAACAAAAATATAGCAATAGAAATCCTGTTTCTGTAACTTGTTCTTCTTACTGGTTCTGAAAAATAAAAATCTATATATTAATATAAAATTATATTTCTTTAGCATACCCTTAGTCTTGTAGGTCTTCTTTTTAACAGTCACAATTCCTATTTCCAGCCAAGACTTGAAGACTAGTTATCAAAGGCTGTGGTATATTTTTTTTCAGCCTTTGGAGATGAAGACATATTGCCTCTTTTCCTGTATTTTTAATTTTCCAAATGTGTTTGACATAAGAAACATTAACATTAAAATGTTCTGAAATGTTATTAAAGATTTATTCATTGTTTTTGGGGGGTTATGGGTTCATTTTTTTTTTTTTTTTTTTTTTTCCCCTTCTTTGTATTATTGTTTTGTTGTTATTTAAATACCAAATTATAAAAGTATTCCTTATGCTGCTGTGTACTTAAACAGTTATTCACTGCATCTCTGTTACATAAACATTTTTAATTTAAAACAGTCTCATATTATTAGTTTTCTATTTATAAAGATTGTCTACTAATTTACTTCTCGAAACACTGTTAATATACTGATAAATTGTATCATAAATTTTATTATTGACTATTATTCCCAAGACTATTTATTACAGTGTAAAATGAATAATGAAATTATTTTAACATACAGAGCCAATGTTTTTCATCTAAAATTTTTAAATTATTGTCTTTTCTCAATGAAAGAAGTTGCTTCTGTCCTGACTGTTCTGTGTGGAAGACATATCTAGATGTATGTGTGTATGTTATGTGTTTGAATGTGTATTTGCATATATTTTTCTCATATACATACATTCAGAGACACCAACATTACTATATACTGCTATACTAAACATGCATGCTCAGTCTCTGTACTCAGCTTTATATATACACAGAGACATGTACAAAACTGACAGATGTTAAATCATAATCAGACTAGTGTAAACATCAGAACATAGGAAAAGTCTTAGGAAGAACATGCTGACTGAAAAGTTCTGGACAAGCTGTTATATAATGGAAATGTCATTATTCAGGAAAAATAATTTATAAGACTTTTAACTACAAGTTAATCCTTTTTCATTAATCCCCTGTGTTGAATAAATTTTTCTACTTAACCCACAACTCACTGATTAATCAATAACAAACATGTTTGTATTTAGTATATGTTATTATTTTGACTAAAACTCATACTAATTTTAAAAGAAAATAATAAATCTGCTTTGACATAACTCAGTCAGGTCTTGTCAACAACACATTATATGTGCTAAGTGACATGTATGTATAGATAATACATACTGATATGAAATTATAATGAAAAATAATAAACAGTAAACGAAACACAAAATAAAAACCATGTCAGTAAAAACAACATCTGAAAAACAAAGTAAAAAAGAAAAATATTCTAATTTCATTCGGATTCATTATTAATTTCACTGTTAATTGTCAAAAACATAGTTTTTATACCATGGTAGTATTAGAAACAAATTGAAGAATACTACTAATAATAACAACAACAACACTCTTCTATGAACTTCTGTAACTAAATAGCTAAACAGCTCTAAGGAATTATTTACATGTATTTCCCACTGATAGGAAAATGTAAAAAGGGCCACTTTCTTTGATGTCACAGTCACAGAGTGTGGGCTGTAACAAGAAATAGCCCATGACTACATTAAAGAAGATTGATCTTGAGACCTGTTATATATTAAAAAAGTCCTAAAGGAAGATTGGTCGTGTGCCATTTATGTATAATTATCTAATACTCTACTCCTTGATCATCCTACAATATACCAATACAATACAATGTACTGAATGACATTACTTAACACAAAACACCCCCAAAAACTACAAATAAATAAATGAAAAAACAAAACAAGGTAGGATGGGCAGGATATCACTTCCATTCTTGCTGGGGGGGGGAGGTTTTTTTTTCTGTTCTCATCTTTTCTTCTTCTTCTTTTATTTTATTTTTTTTATTTATTTTTTTTATTTTTTGTAGTTAAAAGTATAGATTAACATGAACTTTAACATTTGATCATAGTCATGTGAATTTTATTTACTGTGAGGCAG
The DNA here is from genome assembly GCA_012295275.1 of Chrysomallon squamiferum. Classification (NCBI taxonomy): domain Eukaryota; kingdom Metazoa; phylum Mollusca; class Gastropoda; order Neomphalida; family Peltospiridae; genus Chrysomallon; species Chrysomallon squamiferum. The sequence continues at coordinate 18,757,444 of CM022670.1, forward strand.
ATTTGAAAGAAACTAATAAGTGTTATTGATACACTGGGTGTACTTTTTCACTGTATCGTGTTTCTTTATTTTGTAACCAGAAAGAAGAAATGAAAAAAGAATCCATCTTAGTCAAATATATTACATTCTGTTTTTATTCACTTATTGTACTCTTGAAGATTTTATGATGTACCAGCACAGGCAGATATAAACTGTTGCCAAATTTTACAAAAACTTTGTATTATATTTCAATCAGAACAAAGGTAATCTGCTGTGCTTTGTGTTAAATCATTGGTTTTGTCCATATGTATCATAATTCTGTCAAATAATACAGGTTCAAAGTATAATTATGTTTAATTATCTAAATGTGCTTCACAACAGCTTGCTCTGATTAGCACGTTAATTATTTTCCATTCCATTCCATAAATTAAGTTCTTTATTTATTTTTTATTATTTGGAGGGGGGGAAAGATTTGGTTGTATTTTAAATATTTTTTTTAAATTTTAGCATAATAAAGTGTTGTTGATATTTACCAATTCTGTGATATACCTGTTTAGTACTTAAGCAAAAGTTAACTGGTGTAACAGAATCTCTGTAGTTATGTATTGTATATCATTCTAAACAAACAATGTCAACTGCTGTAAAGTGTTTTACATTAATGGTCATCCTACTGGTGGTATGTAGTAAAAACATTCAAGCTTGGTTAAATAGATCCAGGTTGGTTAAACTTGACCGTGTTGTTTGACCCTGTTGTTAGTATAAACAAAAACCAAGAAATATCTTCATAGAATTATCTTTATATCTACATTAAAAGTGTATTTTTATATCTTCATTAAAGAATGTAAATAAATAAAGAATGAACGAATACTTGTTTAATGACAGTTATTAGCTAAGAAACATGACCTGAACAAGGCAATTTTAAAATGACAAACTAATCTTTCTCAGTCAGCAATAGTGGATCTTTACAATCAACTGTTATATGGGGAACTACAAAATACCAGGTTCTTACCACAGACAGCTACCTAACAAATCTTTGCAAAACCTACAAGAAGAGTTCTTCAGTCCTACTTAGTTCTAAAACAGGCAATACGATAATAATGAACTGAAACAATAGAATTCTTCAGTCTACCAAAGCAGACATTTAAATAGATTTGGCCTACTTTTTAAGAAAATGAAATTTTGCAGGGCAGCTGAGAAAATGGTCTTGTTCAACATGCCAACTAACTGTTCTGTTGTCCGCTACCAGGAAATAAAGGTTCAGTGTAGATATAATATTTCATGCTTTGTGTCAATAAATCATTCAACTTAATTATCTTTTTTATTTATTTCTGCAAAATGTTGCTGCACACCTAGCTGACATTGTGGCACCTGTTTGCCACAGCATACTGGCTGGGTATCTGTGATTATATATAAACAATATTAAGGCCTTTTGCAAACTATAAAGCATTTAAAATGACTTTTAGATAAATCAGCTGAGTGAAACTTCCTATAACAATATGAAGTACAACAAATGTGCTGAGAATGACTGAATCCCAATCAGAGCTTACATGAGTATTCTAACCACTGAATCTGTCTATATTATAAGAAAGTCTGTAAGACTATCATCATTGCCTGAAATAGCAAATTAATTGAAAACTGTCTGATTCATCACACCTCTGGGCAATAGATTATTTAAATAATCATCGTCTGGTTTTGGTCTCTGGATTCAAATTTATTGTTTCTGTAGCAAAATATTGATTTTAAAGAAAATGGTCAATTAAAGAGAAGTTGAAAGATTGTATCTATGAAACAGCATGAGCAGTATGAAAGCAAAATATCTAAAATTAAAGCTGTTGTTTGTTACCCATATGCAGATTTTCCCATCAACAAGAATAATGGCAACTATAACTTTTTATTAAACTATCTATTTCTCATTTCATAATTATTTTTTGTTACTGGCATGTTGTTTCTCTTCATTTTATACATTTATATGTGTGTTTAAGTATGTGTGTATGTGTGAGTATATCTGGTTTTATGAATGTGTGTCTATGTAGGTGTGAGTAGGTGTACATGTCTGAAAGACTTATCTTTTCATTTTATATTACATTTATTATCTTTATCACTTTTATTTTGTATTAATTCTTTTTATTATTTTCAAAATTAAAAGAGAAAAATAATACTGTTAACACATGTGTGCAAGTGTGGGAAATAAAACCATAACAATCTTTTTTACTTTTTTTTAAAAAAAAAAAAAAAAAAAAAGAAAGAAAGAAAAGAAAAGGAAACAAAAGGTTTCTACTTGATCACCTTAAGACATGTAAAGGTTAAATTATTTAATTATACCTTGATGCAACTTAAGACGGATCCTGATAAACAGAAAGAATTCTGACTAATGATGTAAATATAATGAATGGTGTTTGATAAAACAGAAAAAGAAACTTCCTGATTAGTTCCTGTGAATGATACCATAATTATAATACAGAATCAAAAAAAATATGTACTAAGTGAGAACCAGAGACAAATTTAAAAGATACAAGAGTTAGAACGGAAAAAAACACAAGAGAGAGACAAAGGGAAAGAAAGCAAAAAATAAAAATAAAAACAGAAAGAATAAGAGTAAGAAAAATATAAAATAAAAGTGAGAAAAGGTGAGATAGAGAGAATGAGATATAACTTTTCAGATACCAATCCAAACTGAAAATCTTCATTTTTATTATTACAACTCTCTTTTATTCTTTTTTTAAAAATATTTTGTGTGTATATATATATATATTTATTTATTTATTTATTTATTTATTTATTTATTTTTAATTTTTAAATTACAATCTCATCAAAACCTTTAAAATACGGCAGAAAACTTAACTCTTTTTATAGATGTTCATGAACTTGATAGTAGTTATATAATTATAGTATCATTGTTCTACTATTAGAAAACAGATCAAGTCAGGAATAACAATTATGATACGGCTGCTTCTATGTAAGATGACTCTAGTATTTCCATATCAAGTAACAGTCTGCACAATTTGGTTTGAGAAATAGTACATACAATATACGTCATACAAATAATGAGAAAATAAGATTCGTGTACACAGCTAATTTGATTGGTTTTGCACAGCTTACAATTATGAAATGGAGATATATTCTTGTACCTATAATCACAGGTAAAATAAGATGATTAAAACAGAACTTTCAAGTCTGTGCATGCAGGTGATGCCTACAAAAGCTAAGAAAATGACACGGGTGATTAATTTTCTCCTTGAATTATAAGGCAACTTTGATTTAAAAAAGATGTAGAATAAGGCAGAAAGATATTGTTCTAAAATATTCTCTCTATCACATATATATTTATATTAACCTTTTTAAGTATATCTCTGAGAAAAAACCCTCAGTAAGTATATAAAGAAACCGAAAAAAACAATCTATAGTCATTTTTAAATATACAAGATTTAAACAGAATAGGTTTCAAGGGTTTATTATTATTTTTATTGTTATTAAAAATTTTAAATCAGAAGAACATAATATTTTAAAGTTCCTTCATATTTTGTAAACCTGTGTATGTGTTACTCACTCTCTTTCTTATCTCTGTACATACATACATAGATATATACACGGATCTTTCCAAGAGCCAGTTCAGATATTAGATCATAAATGTCTGTCTTCTTTCTGATTCATTGTCTAACATTAACTGTTTTCTGCTGGCAATCTAATTTTTGGCTGCTTCTTTAGATACAATCATATTTTTCTATACCACACTTTTCATTGATTTTTTTTAATGTTTCCTTCCAAGTAAATCAAATACAGTCTAGAAATAGATGTCTCTTACTTTTCTTTAAAAATCAGAATTGAAGTAAACTACATGTGTATGTGTGTAAAAAAAACCATTTGTTTCTGTTTTTATTTTATTTTTTAAAGGAGTCTAGATCACATAATGATAAATGTTGGTAAAATGTATTAGTTTCATAACAATCTGATTTTTGTCAATAACATTTAGTTACAGATAATATTATACAGTGGCTTAAGGCTACGACCACAATATCAGTTAATAAATGTACCCAGTATAATTATTAAAATTTCAAAATGTTAAAATTCCTTTAAACAATCATTCATACTGAGTAATCGTTAAAATAATAATATATTGATGTGTTGTTAAACTATCATTCATTTAGTCACTTATCTTCATTTCACAAATATATTTCTTATTCATTTTTCCTATGTGTGTGTCTGTGTGTGTATGTATATATATATATATATATACACACACACACATATATAATATATATAGAGGTTTTAAATTTGAAACAAATCGGTTTGTTCTCCGAGAATGTCAGAAAGATCATAATAATGCACACATGAATTAACATGCCTTTGATTCACTGTTCTCAGAGAGATAGCAGGGACAGATATTTACTTAAAATAGAGACTCAACACATAATATATTGATGGGACAGATATTTCACAAATATACTGTGTGTGTATGTATATATATATATATTACAAGAACTAGTGATTCACTGTTCTCAGAGAGATAGCAGGGACAGATATTTACTTACAAGAACTAGAGACTCAACACATAATATGATAGTTGTCAATATTGAATTCATTTAGCAGATTTAATCATGTTGCAATAAATGGGCAACATTTACTGGAAAAGAAAGATTCTTTCCACTGTTATTTGTTTTATGTTCTAATTTAGCCCTTTATTTTTATTAATTTTTTTTAAAATATAAAAAAGTTTTTTTTATTATTAAAGATATTATAATTATTATTATTTTTATTATTTCTATTTTTTTTTTATTATTATTATTTCAGCAAAAAATCTGGATAATAAATATTATTCAGACTTAAAATATATATTTCAGGTTTTTAAATTGTAAGAGTGAAGAAAGCAAGCAGACAGTTCTTGAAGAAAATATCAAGAAAAATTACTTGTAAGTATTAAATATATTTAATCATCAAAGTTTACCTTTAATATATTTAATTTTAAAATTCTATCATTTCTTCTCAAAATACCAACCATCAATATCTTCCTCAAATGTAAGACATGACTAAATATAAATTATTTTCAAATAGATAAAGCCAGAGACCTGAAGGACCCTTGAACCCTAAATATAGAAAATCACAAACCTTGGGAGCTCTTCCAAATCTTCCATAAATCAATGACACTAATTTGCTTGTCATTGCCATGAAATGTCTTCTGTCTTTCAAACCCATCAGTATATTGTAATTCATCCCTTAGAAACTGAAAAATTAAATATCAGTATTATAACATTATCATTACTAATATAGTTCTCACAAAATTAAAAATAAGTTAAAAGCATTTTGCATAACACATTTATTGTTTAACAAGTTTCTTAAATATAAAGACAAATATCAATAGAGACATAATGACAATTGTTTTTTCTGTTTTGCTCTGATTAATTCAGTTAGTTAATCAATCATTCATCAATCATTCAGTCAATTATTTACTCAGTTAGCTAATCATTTAGTCGTTCAAACAATTAATCAGTCAATTTAATCAACCATCTGTGGTTTGAAACATCTGTTTAGCACAGAATTCAATGTTGTGTGTGTGTGTGTGTGTGTGTGTGTGTGTGTGTGTGTGTGTGTGTGTTACATATAATCCTAGCTTTCCTTTTTTATATATATATATAAACATATAAATGCTAATTTAGTAATTATATGCATTTTTGGAACTCTTTATATATAATAAATAAATTAAAATTGCTTTGATAAATATGACAACTGAAAAATTCTCAGAGTAACAGTGATGTAAATGCATACACAAAAACAAAAAAAATGAACCTCGAAGCAACAATATTCAGATAATGAAATGTAATCTTGCCTGAATGTTTTCATCAAGACTATTTACATTTTCTTTTCTTCTAGGTTTTAAGTTTAACAATTCATGTATCTGTGTACTATATGTTTTAGAAAAAAGAAGATATATTTATTTGCTGGAGGGTAAAAATACACTAAAAAGTAGCTTTTATAGGTGTTTAGTCTGTGTTAATAATCAGTTTTCTTTGCTGTGCAGAAAACATGAGGTATATGGATAACATTTTTTTTTTTTTTTTCACCACAGGGAAACAGAAAGTGTATTTAAGAAAGTAAATGTATGAATAATAAAAAAAAGGTGTTTTTAAATGCGGTGGTACCTGTCTTGTACAGGCACTGGTGGGTCCAAACAAGTTTCCCTACATTGCAGGTGTCCCTCATTAGAGGGATAAAAATTACAAATATATCAAATTAATTGATGGATGTAAATAAAATTTATTTTTCATTTCATGAAACATATAAGGTATATTTATGTTTTAAAAAATATTTCAGTTCTCAAGTTCCAAACTGGTATGACTGTCTGCTGTAGAACTGGAATAATAATTTTAAAAATATTGAATGTGTCTGCATTCAGCAGGTGTCTGCTGATCTAAGGGACATATATACTGAAAAGCAACAGCTTACATCAGGGGCCACTAAAGACAGATATCATTGTACTATTTTTTAAATTGTTTTTTTCAAAAAAAAAAGAGTAAACTTACATTTTAATATAAGTAATCTCTCATTCAATAAATGAGTAATCATTGGAACAATAACAGTACAATACAAAACAATCAATGTAAACAAAGACATATTTTGTACTGTGCATAAACCAAAAAACCTAACCATCACCCCACAAAACCACACCAGTCTATTATATAAATATCAACTGGACATAATGTTGAGGTACCTTCTAACATCTATATTATTTATGTATTTATTTATTTATTCATATATTTTTATTTATTTATTTATTGTTATTTTAATCACCAACTGCAAGCTTTACAATTCAAATTTTATTTTATTATATTCAGTAGTGTAAGGTAGTTTAAAATTCAATTATGCATCTTGCTAAATCATTTTAAATACAGTTTTAATTAATTAAATTTTGATATTAACATTCAAAATTATTATTATCATCATCATCAGATGCATGATCATTTCTTTAAACATGTTATTTTTTATTTTATGTGTCAAAAAAAATCATTTTCTGTGCTAAATTTACTATTTATATTTCCAACAATATTATTAAAACAAAAATATAATTATTAAAAAAAACTGGCAAGAAAAAAAAAATGCTACAGTTAATTAAAAATTGTGATGCTGACAAGTTTATGTGATGAACCATGCACTTATCCAAACAAACAAATGAAACATCAACATGAAAATAACAAAAAACTAACACATAGCTTCACAATACACACTAAAGTAAACAAATTAAATGTACTGAATTATTTATTTTATGGGTAAAAATAAATATCACTATATTAGTATATAGTATTAACTTGCTGTTTTTAATGCCAATCATTGAAATTATCAACATCAATACATTTTTGTTAGAAATAACAAAAATATGAGAAAATAAATAAATAATAATAACAACAACAATAAATATATATATATATCCACCCCAAAATCAACAAAACACAACAACAATATTTATATAAATTAACAGATTTCAAACACAAAATTTGATCAACATATTTAAAGTGTTCACAGAATATTCTTTCGTTAATCAGACACTTTTCCATGGAAGGTATATTGTTTTCATTTTGTTGTACTATTTTGCAGTTTATGTTATAGGGATGGGCAGTTCATTTTTTTTTTTGAAAAAAGGTTAAGTTTATTTTTTATTTCTTTCTTTTAGATGTTTGTCTGTTTGACTAATATCAAAGTAGCAGCTGATGTGTTTCAAACTGAAAACATCGTTAAACTGACAGATGGCTGCATTATTCCTGAATAAACAACCATCTGATTAAAAAACATATATCGTGTGTGTGTGTGTGTGTGTGTGTGTGTGTTATTCTCTGGATTATTTGATGATTTAGTGATTATTTTAAAAAGTGTAAAAATAAATTGATTTTTATCAGTAAATTAAATGTGTATTATTTACTATTTCATTAATGCTGTCTATTGTTTCTAAACAAACACACACACACACACACACACACAGGCATACATGCACACAAGGCATACACACACACTACACAGAAATTACAAAAACATTTTCAGATGATAAATCTTTAATATATTTAAGTCTTGATTCATGAATATGAATTTTACAATATTTAAATGAATATGAATTTTACAATATTTAAATAAATAATGTAAAATATGAGTCCTGCAGATATTATAATAAACCTGGATTTTGACATGTTCCTTGGAATCAAGGTTATTTTTTTCTCTTTCATTTTTCATAACCATATTAATGGTCAGATCCACTAATGTCAATTTACAATATTTCATGTGCTTGTTGAAGCTAAAGCATTTATTTTTATTGTCATAATGAATGTCCACAATCCAGATTCATTAAACTGATATTTTAAACATCTTAAGTAAATATTAATTTTAAGCATGTTGTGGGTGTTTTGAAGGTTTTTTTTTTCTCTGTGTACCAGATCAAGATAATGGCAAGAACAGGTGAGAACAGAACTTTGGCACTGGTTAGTTTTTGGTACACTGCCAGTGATATAACCTTCAAGATAATTGAATTATAGTTTTCTCTTCCTTTGTCTTAAGTTGATTTGTTTCTTGCTTAATTTTATTTATTTATAATAATAAGTTGTTGCAACTATTACATTACTACTATTACAGCTACTATTACTATTACTACTACCACTAATAATAATTTATTTTTTTCACACACATATTATTGTTATATTTGTCTGAACACAAAGAACAGATTAGTGACTGAATGATTTTATTAGTGCAGAATGTGAGTCTGAAAGTAAATGCAGTTAAGTCTGAAGAATGAAAAACTTAATCAAAATCAGAAAATGAATGTTTTATTGGTTATATCAATTCAATCTTAAAAACAGAAACAACTGGCATTTATGTTACTTAAAATTACATCTATTAATGAACTATCAGATTATCATTAAAGAAAAATAATTCAGCACATGAATCACATAGATAAATACACACACAGGCAAATTTAAAATAGCATTTACAAATTATCTCTGCTGATATTGTGCAACAGGAGAATCTACAACAAAATGATCAGCTTCTGTGCCCTTTTTAAGCTGTTTCATATTCCAAACTGTATCCCATGTAAGACATATCAAGTGCCAGGTTATGTATTTCCTGTCCCTGGGAAGGTATTTATAAAAGAACATATGCTGCTATCTATAGAAGTTGCTAAAATCAAGGCTACAAGTTTCATCAAAACTATGTATCTATCAGTAAGAAAGACAGAAACAATATTTTATGGGCACAAAATTTCTTTCACCACTCTTAAGCTGCAGAAATATCTTTATCATCTGGCTAAATGTAAAAGCAACCAAAGTTAGGTCTAATTTATGAAAACTGTTTTTCTTAAATGCAAATGTTTAAGTATCCAGACAAAACTGTATACAAGCATGTAAAATTGATTTGTGTCTTTACTTTTTTTTTTTTATCACACCCTGCCATACTCTTACAGATTAACAGGAAAATAAAGGAAAAAAGACGCATCTCACCTCATCACTCTCTGATTGATCAACATTGCCATTGTGATCATCATCCAACATACGATGCAAACTCTGAATTGCTTCAAAGTTTTCTCTCTCTTTTAAACACACCTGATCACCATCATGACAATCTGTAAAAACAAATTATATATGTAACTTATTGTTAATTAAATAGCATACAAACAAGTAAATAATATCAAATTTGAGAGCTTTATTAAATGTACCACTGGTTGTTAATATTCATTTGTTTACTATTTTAATTACATTGAATTTGAAACTGCTGATCAAAAGATAGAGTTAAAAGTAACAAGAAGGACAAATCAAAACCACATTTTTTAGTAAATACACTTACTTGAACTATACTGAATGACAGCAATTGCAGCACAAACCAATGGATGTAAAACCATTGTGATAAATACAACAGTTAAATTTTGCGAACTATATGTGATCAGCATAAATAATAATATTAAGAAATATCAAAATTTGTCTGACGTGGAAAAATACATATTTTCCTCACAGTTCACAACTTCAGCTTTATGTAATAAAATATGATAATGCGACCTACTGCTAGGTACTGCTCTCATGTCATTTATCATATACTAAGTGAAAAAGCAGTTTGTGTTTTAAAATCAATAACTGAAATATCACTGAATCTAAAATACAATTGATATACAGTTCAAAAACAAAATATGTTGTTATTTAACAAAAACAGTAATACCATTTACCTCATCATCATAAACTATCATACTAATAAAAAAATATCCAATAAAACAAGTTTTAAAAAGCAATTTTAAATATGCTTGATGAAACAAGTGTAAATTGACATTTTTTTCTGTAGAAATCATTAATTTTATCATTACTAATGTCACATATGCCAATTAAAAAACAATATATGTTTGTGTTTTTGTGTATTTGGGTGTATGTATACATGTAAATATATATTTGTATGTATGTATGTATATCCATGTTTGCAATGATATAATAAACCAAAAAATTATTTATTATATTCTATTGTTCCTAAGTATATACGAAGAAAAAGATTTGCAAACAACAGAAACAACAGAAAAAAAAAAATAAATAAAAACTGATTTCAAATAACCAGGCAAACCATACATGCAACTTTACAATCAAAGGTATGAAAAATATCAGCCATGATGCTAATCTACAAACTTTTGAACTAATTCTATTCATTTAGTTTGCTTTGCGTTTTCATAATTACAATCAGAAACCTGAGGCACAATGCCAATCTACTAAGATTTGTATCAACCATATTAATTCTGTGTGGGTTTTTTTTCATAATATTACATGACCAAATATAAGAGGACAATATCTCAATCTACTAACATGTGTATCTTTGTTCAATTTATTTTGTGTTTTCACAATTTTATCACAATAATTATAGTATATATTTTTTTTTTTAGACATAATGTCAATCTGCAAACCTTTATATTCACTATATTCATTTACTTTATTTTGTGTTTTCACAAGACTAGAGACTTTTTGAAATTACACCAATGTTTGAAATTATTTATTCTTCAAAATAGGAAAGATAGTATTGCAATACAAATAGCTTGCAATATATTTTATTGTATATTTCAATAAATCTACAACACAAACATTTTACTAAGACAAAGCATGTATTTTACACACACCTACACACAATCTATTCTACATATGTGTTTAGTTAATGTGGTTTACACTATATAACACATAAATTTACATATATTTCATGCAGATTTTCTGACCAGCTAAGATAGTATCAAGTAGAGTGTTGATAGTGAGACAAATGCTTTATGCTAAACAATCAGTTAGTTATAGTACATTTAGTTGTTGTATGGCAGTTGGTAATGACTGAAAACCAAATTTATAACAAATATATGATAAATATTTACTGAACAGCATTTTGATAGGTAATTCTTCTACACACTTTCACACACATATATATAAAATAGTATATATGTATATGTATGATGAAGAATTATTATACATACATACAGACACACATACATAAAGCAGTAACAATTATGTTTGAGACCTTAAAACCATTAATATTAAACAGTTTTTTCATCCATTTACCCATAAATTAAACAATACACAAATATCAGTTTCAGATTGTATAAAAGCCATGCATAATTATATAATTAACTGAATGAAATATGTAGTGTTATTATTTAACAATAATAATATCCCAGGTTATTTATAACACCATTTAGCTCATTATCATAAACTAAAATATCATATTAATTAAAAAAAGGAGACACAAATCCAGTAAAATCAGTTTCAAAAATCCATACATACTGTTGTCATATCAGTCAATCTCTATTTATTTCAGGACAAGGTTTTGTGTCACAATGACAATGACAAAAACCTCATCAATGATAACAATTTAGCTAAATCATTATCATAAAATTAATATTATTATTTCTAAAGATCCTTTGGATAACTACTTTAAAGCAGTGTATCAGTAAGTGAATGTGTTCACCAGGTTTAAATATAATGAATATTATAACAATTGTTGGATTTTTATGATTTTAGTGCTCAAAGAAAAAGTTTAAAATAACATTATGTATACTGACATGAATAAACTACAAAAAAAGGTTTACAGTTAATGAGTTTTAAGACAAAGAAGTACATATTAATAATACTCCAAAACAAGACTTTTTATATTTAGTTGTGTATGACAGTAAGGCATGAAATGACTTTTGAAGGTCATTTTATTTCATGATACAGTATCATAATACTATGATTATAAATAGATTTTTTTTAATTATAAAAACAGCTTAATGTCATAATGCCTACACATTAGTCTCTACCATAAATACAGAATGGAGATTCACTGATTCCTAGATCATGACTGATTATGTATTTTCCCCTTCTACTATTAAAATATTATAAAGCTTATGTTAGTGCACAAAATGGTTGCATATAAGACTGATAAATGTAATAAACACTCACACACACACATATATATCAGAATCGTCTATATAACTTGTTATACATGTGTATTAAAAAATGAACATAGACGCATCACTTATAGTAATTATAATCCTTGAATGTTTTAAGAAACTTACATATAGGCAATAATGATAAATTTCATCTGTGAATAAATAAATGATTAATGTTGCCTATACTATCTGTATAGTTGTAATATGAAAGGAGAATCTGTTACCACCACATTACATATTATTCTTACTCATTAACAGTAAAAGAATTTTGAGATGTTCTTTCTTACTAATTAGAAAAAAAGCAATAACTTTACTAACAAGGTCTGATCCTTAAACCAACAACAGTATCACAGGGAAATCTTTCAGCAACTGAAGTAATTAATATAAATGGAAAATAAAAAATATCAAATAAAAAGATACTATTAAAAATAATATAATCTCTTAGATTGGTGTGAAAATAGATAGAAAAGTCAAGGAAGTTGGTCATGGAAAGTATTTGTAACATACATCAGTGTGACCATCTCAATTTTATGACTAATCTGCCACTTGTAGTGACTGGCAAGGGACTTGATTATCTTGGACCAATACCAAATGAATAACAACAAAGGAGGTGCAGTATTTTTCAGTAAATAGTTTTAAAAAAACCTTAAAATTTACTCAGTAAAACAAGACAGTTCACAAACTCTAACAAATTCTGTCTGAGCAACTTGTATCCATCTCTTTCAATTTAATTAACAACAGTAAAGAAGAAAGTTAATAACTTAAATCAAAACTGTATTTTTAAAATGTGTTTAAACACAAAAAGAAATGCCAAATAGAATTTGAGAAATAAAATCATGTCTCATTTCGAGGAAGTTGGTCAGCTTCTTATATCTGATATGTTAGTGATACAAGATAATGAGAAAATAAAAGATATATGTAGATGTTAATTAGATTGACACCATGTAGGTGAAACATAGTTCATTTTTTTGTTGTTTTTTTGTTTTGTTATTGTTTTTGTCTCTGATACTTCAACAAGTTCAAGGTGTCAATAACACAGGACCTGCTTGAATTCAGGTATATAATATGTCAATGTTAAATGAATTAGTGTTGGCTCATTAATAAATCATTTGCATTCAACAATAACTAGTCTGACAGATTTGACATAATTAAGATTGTGAATAAAATTGTGATCTGAATATAAATTGATTTTTATATTAGGTTTATTATTATTATTAATTCATTTTATTTAATTTTTTAGGTATTGTTATTATTATTGTAGTATTTTATTATTTTCATTTCTAATTTACACATCATTAAAAAGAACAAAATTGCAGGGATGCATTTTTTAGGTTACAGTTATTTCAGACTACTTGAAGATAATTTAGTTCTACTGAATATACCATGCCAACTGAAGAGTGATAACCAATAGTAACATAATTAATAGCAATGGGTTTTAAATTAAATATTTTATATTTTGATTATTTATATAAAAAAATATTCATGTGACATTGTTAATATTAAGTTGTGAATGCCACAGTATCTGTGACTTATGGATCCTGTGTAGAAAAATTGATATTTCACATATTTTAACAACCTCCTTCCTTGCTAATGCTAGGCTAGGATAAATAAGAAGCGAAGAAGAGTACTTATAAATTATGAAGTCATACGTACAGTTTAGCCAAAACTTTAACAATTAAAGTTTGTGTATTCTTTTATTAAAATAGTTAACCAATTTTAATTCAAATAAAAAAAAGGGAAAAAAAGGGAAAAAATGAAATTTATACAAATTCAATGATGTGCGAGTGCCTGTTTTTAGTATGAGTTATTAAGAGTATAACTTCTAATTCTATAAGCGAGTCTGTTAATTTTCCTAAAAGCGACATTAGACACTGACACTTGACACTGTTATTTTTCTTATCGTTGGATACATCGAGATTAACTGCCAGACGTTTTGCCAACTATTTGGCTCTTACAGTTAAAATTAAATCAATAATGACAATAAAAATTGAATAATTTTTACATGAATACATATAATGTGAATGTGACTTACCAAACAATTCAGCACTTGGATCAGGACTTTTTTTCGACGATATTCTGTCATTTTCCATAATACTAGCTGTATTATATTCCAACCCAGAAACATGTAAAGACAAACAAATCCACAACCAAAGAAACATTAAATGCCGCGATGATGGCAAGAATTTTATTTCAGTGACGTGGGTGCATCGAAGTCCACTATACGATCTATATCCAAAGTATTGTAATCTCCACATCTCCATTAAGTTATTCTTTCACAGTTTCACATACATACATGATACTGAAATATGGGTGTTTCTCGTTTTTTGTTTTTATTTATGTGCGATAATCGGAGAGTATTGCATTTTCATGCCTATACTAGCGTGTTACTGTTAGACAACATCACAGGCACGATTCAGAAGTGTCCCATTTAAATCGACTGGTAACAAGCATTCCCGTTGTTAGTTATATTTTTTCACGTCATCAAGAAAAGACACCAGTAGGCTTTGAAGAGTAATCTATCTGTCGGCACACTTCGGGTATATCCGTAGGTCTCTGAAAATTGCAAAATATAACGGGTAAGTTCTTACTAGAATAATCGTTAATATTGTAAATAAAATTGCCTGCTACAGAACATAATTAATTAAATAACTTTCATGGATGAATGTTATTCTTTATGGCTGTTAATTTAAAACAAAACATTTCTCTCCATTATTATTATTATTATTATTATTATTATTATTATTATTATTATTATTATTATTAAAAAAACAGTATTACTTCAAACTTCCGAAAGTTCATGTGTATCGAAATCGAAAAATCGATATTTGTTTATATAAATGTACTAAGAATATAATAAGACATTACTGTTTTTGCTTTGTTGTTGTTTTTTGTTGTCCTTGTTGTTTGGTTTGGATTGCTTGTTTTTATTTTTATTTTTTTTTATTATTTTTATATTTTTTAAATTGCTCCGAAGGTATTTATTCAAATATCATTCCGCCCTATTTCAATATAATTATGATGAACTCTGTAGAAAGAACCTCGAAATTCGATAAAATTTGATATAGGTAAATCAAAGAGTTTGATGACATAAAAGTATTCCGCATATGTATTTACACTGATTGAAAATAGATCCAATAAGGGGAATTTTGCCTCACAAATTTATTTGTCTATGATATTATTATAGTTGCTGGTGGTGATGGCGGTGGGGACAATGACAGTGACTTATTCTCATAAACGGTAGGAATACAGTACGGAGAGGAATGTATAACGGATAGATAATAACAAAAGTAAAATGCATACGAGTGGAAGTTTAACATGGAGAACATATTCTCTTACATATATTTCTTATTAACAAACGTAGCTTTTTATTATAAACATATTTTTGCTATTAAACAAATTATTATATGAAAATATATTCGGATGTCTCGTATGTTATTTGATATTCCTTCCTTTGCATTTAATAATTTATGATCGTTACATTCAAATATATGTATAATCATGGCCATAACTATACTTTTTGAAATGAGGCAAAAACACTTAATCGCCGAGCGGAACGGGGCAAAAATATTTGGGGCCGCCCAAGGCCTCAGAAGCTCCGACTTGAAAGACGCAAAATCCTTGAGTCTAGCCATTTATAATTTATATTTTTAAAATCAAATTTTTGTTTATTAAAAAAAATTAAATTAAATTTAAAAAATTAAAAATTAATCGTCGATTTCTGTATGAGCCATTTGCCTCATTTCACTCAATGTAGATTCAACTGTGATAATGATATCATTCTCCACTTTTGTCATTTTTCAAATATGTCATTTCCTTTTCCCTTAGAATATTAAACCATCACACAAATTTCGATAGGAAGTTTAACAGTAGAGGTTCTAAATTTACATAAGACACTGGCGTTCTTTTGAGTCAACACTTCATTCTTAATGACAGAGGTATTACTGTTTTATTATTTCATATTGTTTTTATTACTTTATTAGTAATTAATTAATTATAATTCTTCCACTGAGATAATCTACCTGCTAAGCTGAAACTTAATTTTTTATTTGTTGCTGTTGGCGTTT
The DNA here is from genome assembly GCA_012295275.1 of Chrysomallon squamiferum. Classification (NCBI taxonomy): domain Eukaryota; kingdom Metazoa; phylum Mollusca; class Gastropoda; order Neomphalida; family Peltospiridae; genus Chrysomallon; species Chrysomallon squamiferum. Next base: position 18,773,893 of record CM022670.1, read on the forward strand.
TATCTGCTTCCAGTTAATCACTTCTGTTGGTGCTGCTGTTTTTATTACTGTTTAATTTGGATTTCTTTTAATATTTGTTTAAAATGCACCCAGATCATTGTCTTATAAACATGAGTTGATTCTGAGTTTTGGGGAAGAAAAATCATAACTGCTGTTATTCATTAATACACATACATTTATTTATACGAATATAGGCCTCCTAATTATCACCAAGGCCAGTAACAAATATTTCATATCGTTGTTTTAGTCTTTCCTCAGTTATCTCTCTTACATTAAACTGCTGCGTTTCGATCCGAAATATAGGAAAACTATTTTAACTAGTCAGGGTATCTGCATTACCGTTTACAAGAATAAAACTAGTAATTTAAAATAATTTCACACAAACTACAGAAAAATGGATGTTTTAACAGAATCTCAATAATAATGTTAAGAAATAAGAAATTCGCAGCTGCAAATCGAAGTGCTAATCTTTTCAGTTAGCCGTGAAAAATCTTTTAGCTGAATCTTCCTTTGGAACCTACATATATACCACGATATTTGTTAAACCATCTCGGGAATACTTGTTGCATGGTCTGTTAATCCGGCGACAAATGACACCACAGTACAATGCTCTAATTACTAATAAAAGAATCAAAGAAATCAGTTTAAGTTAACTACTTTTCTCCTTACAAATATTGCTGATATATAAATGCCTTTATAAAAATACTAATTCGGAATTTGAAGATAATTAGTTAATTACAGAAATAAAAGAGTGATATTAAACGGATGTAAATTTATTTGGTCTTAATTATAGGTTTTCCCCCATTTTTCTTCCACTTAGTTACTAAGAGAGAGAGAGAGAGAGAGAGAGAGAGAGAGAGAGAGAGAGAGAGAGAGAGAGAGAGAGAGAGAGAGAGAGAGAGAGAGAGAGAGAGAGAGAGAGACTATGGAAATATAACATTATTACTCAGAATTAATGCATGTAGCATGTATGTATATATATTTGTTGCGTCAATGTAAAATTACGTACATTTATAAAACGTATATGCACATGTGATCAGATGTTGCTTACAAAGTCGTATTTAGCTTCTTTTTTTCTTTTCTTTTTTCTTTTAACAGTCATATAAGTAAACGTACGTTATAATCCATAACTGTCAGGTTTTTATTTATTTATCTATTTATTTATTTTTAGTCTTAGTTTTTTATATATATATATATATATATATGCCTATATTTTGTTACAGGTCACTGCTTACTACATCTCTAGCGAACAAAATAATGTATGACTAATGAATAGTTTCATCTGTGGAGGCGGCACACGGGATCTTAACGGAAAATGTCGACGATTCCCGATAAAGATCATACATTAAATGAGACATTTCTATATGAGTAAATTGTTTTATATTTTTATTTCTCTTTGTTCATTCTTCTCTATACATACTGCAACATTCTAAACAGCCATCCATTATATATTTAAATGATTTAGCAGCATCACAGGATATTGCTCATTTCCGTAAAAATTAAATAATCGTCAATTTCCGTGAAAACTTCTTACAAAAATAAAATGCACTGAAATGAACACTGTTTTGCAGGCGGAGTACTTGTAAGTCTGTTACTTAACTCTCTCGCGCAAACCGTGACTATTGTTCTAATTCGGCTTTCTTTTCAGAATGAGGTAAACAGCAAGGTGAATCAGTTCAAGAACAATTGTTTCTTTTCTCTCACAACCGAATTTCATTTTATATTTACACTGGGTGGGGGCAGTGTGTAGTAGTACCTCACACTGAAAGTTTTTGACTTTAAACATTAGTAAAGTTATGCTAGAACTCATGACGTGGAATGAAATAGTTACCAGCTTAACTGCTGAAGGAAAACTGAAAAAAGCAGCCATCTTCGACCTGAACGGCGATAAACTAGCTGGGACGTCTGGCATACAAATATTAGCTTTGGAGGCGAGGGATATACTAAAATGTCTAACTATTTCAACACCAGTGAACACGATTTTCGCTCTGTTTGTGGAAGACGAAAAGTACAGCTGCTTTGTTGTGGATGAAAATACATTAATTGGAAAAACAACGAAAGATATATTTGTTGCTCACAAAAGCAATAATGTATTAATTTGTGGTTTTTCGGATGTGAATTCAGAAGTGTCATGCCTAAGTGGTGTTAAGAAGTTTGCAAGTCGTATCGGTGGCCAGGTGGGACCCGACGTCGTTGTTCCTGCTTTGATATAAATTAACACGGAGAGTTCCTTAAAGAAAGTGGGAGGGATGTTCTCAGGTTAAATTAATTGTGGTTCAGACTTGCTCTAGAAAAACCAACTTTCATAATGCTGAATTTGATTCTTAATTTTTTGTATTTTTTTTTTTTTTTTATTTATTAATATTTATGTGAAGAAAATAATGTATGAATAAAGTTTTGATGAAGTATTTATTTATTCATAATGTATGTTTGCAATATTAAAAAGCGGTTAATATTTTTTTTCAAAACGACTGCGGAGAAAACGTTTTCGGTGATCGAATTGAAAGTTGTGTACGGAAAGACGTCACTCACTGTGAAGAGTCGCCTCAGGCACATGACGAAAATGAATCATGTACATTCTTCACCAACAGCAGATTGAGTTAACTACAGAAACTGTTCAGTCAAATGTGTGTTTAGTTAAACTACGTCAACCTTTTCTAGTGTATTTTATTATTACGTGTTGTGATGTTCTGTCCATTAGAAAAAATGTTGTGTAGATCGGTGGCAAATGCTTGTCTAGCATACATCACCATACTTTTTCTTTTTCTTATATACTTTATTATCAGCTAAAAAGAAAAGAAGAAAACGTTCAAATAGCCTAAAAAATCAAAAGCAGTATAAATAAAATCAAGACTGATCAATAAGACTGAATTTTCATAATGTAGAATTTTATACTGATGCAGTTTGAAATTATTTTTATTATTAAGTTCTATAAATGTGTTTGACAATCTTATTATTCGTACGTAATTATTATTGCGGCTTTTTGTAAAAAGTTAAAATAAATGTCCAGAAATAAAATAAGTAGGTGACATGTAATGGAGTTTTTTAAGATTTGAACATTATTATTTTTTTTTTTTTTTTTTTTTTTTTTTTTTTTTTAATAAAAATCAATTATGTCCATCATTATTAATCCATTGCAAAACTTTGATACAATAGCTTTTCTTCTTGTCACTTCCGCAGAAACAAACGAGAAACAAAAAGTTAATAGCAGCAAAGTTACTGATTAATTAGTCCATATAGAAATATTTCGCACATGTCAAACAACAGAAGAAATTGTATAAAATGTGAGCAATGTTAAACATATTCTGTAAGATACATGATATATATATGTGTGTGTGTGTGTGTGTGTGTGTGCACATGGTCATAAATAACTATAACCTTTAATAAGGTATTGTCCCTTCGTCGGGGAAAAAGATATGAAACTACATACTCGGGACTAATTACTATGTGCTCTAATTGTACCCCTCAACAAAACCCCTCCCAAATAAAATAATGCAGACTTCAGTTTATTTAATAAACATTTTTTTCTTCCATTACTTGATTACAAAAAAACTCTGAATGTCGTAAATATATTTTAGCATCATCAGTGTCAAAAGATATGTATGTATGTTTCACTTTCAACAATGTACTTTTTCTATAATTACTTCATACACAGCAGAAACTTTACAATCTGTAATGGAAACTATGTACAACTATTTTAAAAACTATAATATTAACTGAAAAAAAATATTAATCTGATTTGTTTTGGATATAAACAGAAAAATAATTTATTTGATGATGTGACAATAATAATAATAGTCAAAACAGAAATCTGTGCTTACTAAAGATTTTAAACTGATTTGTAATTTGTTTCGTTTTGTTTGACTTTACTTATTCTCTTATCCCAGATTCCTTTATGAGCAATACCTTAATGTGCGTGACAATTTACAAATTATGCTTTATTTTTAAAAAAAACGTCGATTAAAACGGGTAAATCGTCCATTTTCCGGCATTAAAACTGACGGATTGTCAAATTTGACGGACTTCATGTAATAATAATGTAAAATAAACGCCATAGTTATATATTGTTCATATGTCTAAAGCACTACAGACAGCTATAACAGTCAATTAAATGTAGCTGAAATAGGTTTATTAAAAAGCTAAGACTACATGAAGGTAAATCAAGCTAAAAATAGCACAGTTGTCACAAGCAACGAATAAAATGAAAGGAAACTCAATGGATGGACCATACGCACCATTAAGTGTAACTTGTTTAGCGGTCGTCGTAATTTCATTTTCCTTTCGTTAATTCTTTTTGAACTAGCCAGTATATCGACATGGTACCACTAACAGTTCGAAACCACTATGTGTAATATGCTTATAATTTGTTAATACAAATGTACTAAAAGGACTGAGTAGTATAATATCCATATGTGTTAAATACATGCGTGCGTTTCTGAAACAGAATGAGAACGTATTAGCGGGTGGAAGTGGATTTAAGCATACACGTTTGTTTATGTGCGCGCACAGTTGTTATAATTAAAATTTTTTTTTTTTTTATTTTCATTTTTTCTTCTTTTTCTCAATTATAGGAAAAGACATACTTCACTGAAGCGTTATAAACTCTAAAGTTAGTTTGAACATTGAAAATACTAAAAGAAAGTATTTATTATTAATTTTGTTGGTCGTGCCGTGCAATGATAAGCGATTATTTGAAAAATTACTCGCAGTGCATTAGTCTAATATACAGTGTAACTTTGTTCCTATAGGACATTTTTCCCCCCCCCCTAACTTTGGCCATATCACTATTATTTGGGGAAATACTCGATTACGTTTTTGGGGTATAGGTGTAGTTCATATCCAGTCACAAAATACGCACATCAAATCGAACGTCGGTGAATGACTGAATTATGACGTACCTGTGAGTACGTGATTTAGTCCTTTCTAGCTGTGAGGAGGAAGTTCAACCAGTCTAACTGTAGAGGTGTATTTTCAGTGTTGATGTCAGCCTTGGGTAACAACCAAATCAAAAGTGTTCGTACAATACAGTGGTATTTAACTCCTCTAGGATAACCAGAGTTAACTGGATGATGGAAGCATAGATACTAGATAGATATCTGTTTATCGTTGTAGGTGTTTATCAAGTATATTTTATACGTTATATTTTCGGTTACATACAAAAATAAAAGATATAGAGATACAAATAATAAAAATAATACATGTCTGTGTATGAGTGTGTCTGTCTAGTTTGTCTGACTATCTATCTATGTATATATATATAAAATACGTATGTATAATTGGATAAATAAATACTATATATTATTACATAAAAATTGTTTCATATTTATTAAGACAATCAGTTTTAATTTTATATTTAATATTATTGCCACTGTGATATATTGTAATTAAAACCTTACTGAGATCGCGCGGGCTAGATGAAGGTGGTGCACATAAACCAGTTTTTCACCGAGAGATTTTGTTTTGTGTGACTGTGTATGAGCGTGTGCGTGTTTTGTTTGTCTGATTATTTCTTTACCATGAATCACATTTCTTTCTGGCTACAAAGAGATGTTGCTCCATATTTCTAAAATAATGGATCCGTCTCGCAAACAGTGGTTTTATTAAAGTTACTTCAAAGACATTGGTTTAAGCAGAGCCCGACAATCCCAGCAGTTTTATCACAGTATTCATCGTGTTATCACATACCTGGTCACATACACACGTACGTATTCACTTCTTTTATTAATCCGATTTACCATGTATATCCTCGGTATCTTAGTTACTAGGCACGAACAGATTTATGGGGCTGATTTTGTTGGAGGAGGAATGCAAAATAATACTCATAAACTTCATAAACAATAAAAGAAAAAAAATTAATATGCGACGAGGGTTCTGTATTAAATTTATGTATATTGCTGGCGTTTTACACCTTCAGTTAGTAAAAAAAAGCCTATATAGTAAGATAAACTGTTTAAAATTGAAGAGTGCTATGTATTTTTTCTGTCTTGAATACAGGGAAATTCGTCTCATGCCATTTATTTTCATTATTAAGGGAATATTTGAATATTTTACTTTTCGGAACTTATATCATTCTGTATTACGTGTTTTCACTTCAGTGTAAGGAATGTGGACAGAATTCATCTATTATGATATATCGCAAATTAAATCATAATTCAAAATTATTTTCACAAATCAAAATACGCCAGAAAAGAGTGGTTTTATTCCTTTATTTTCATTTATTCATTCACCATAAAGAATTGTTTTTAATATTTTTTAAACATTATTATTAACTGAAAAAGTGACAACTATCAAAGGTACAACTCTTATCCAGGGTGTTCCGTATTGAAATTCTGTGAGAAACGTGCGAGCTTTATTATTGGTTCACTTATTCACCTTTCAGTTATTTAAGAATTAAAAGGCTTTTGATCTTATGTAACTTATTTTGAAATAGCCTTTCTACATCAACCTAAACGTGTTAAATACAGGTATTGAGTATCTATCTTTTTAACATATTATTGTCAGCCCTGTTCAAACTGAGGTTAGTTACACAAGCTATCTACAATTAGTTGTCCGTAATGTCCGAAATCCGTTCGTTGCACTCTTGACCACAGTATCAAACTGTTCCATCATCCTTTGTAGGGGGAATTTTATTGTCGTGGCTTCCCATTGTTAAATGTCTCTCTTGGCTTTAGCGTCTACTGGTTTTTAATAACATTGTTACGTCAACTGATGTTGCATGTTTTCTTTTCCTTTACAACAAAGCGATGGACCAGTCAATCAATCTTTCTCTACCCTAGACAATCATTTATGCCAACATTTTTCGAATCTCTGAAATGCTGACAGTGTAGTTTGCCAGAGAGTGAGGTACTTGTTAATTGTTTTCCCAAGTGTAATTTTATACAGACAAAGTTTTCAGTGTAAAACAATCGGACACAATCTTATGTAACAGCAACATTCGTGGAGATTAATCAAAATATTATTTATATTGTTTATATTGACCCTGTTACGTGATCAAAGTGTACCTTAACCTGTACGTTACAAAGCAGTATTTAATACTGATCTTGGCTGTATTAATGAGACTGTACTTGAAGTATTTAATTTCACTGTTATTTATTTCATAACAAGACTGACTCATTTTCTCACACAAATTAAAGAAGCAATATTATTATTATTTATTTTTTCTTTCTTTCTTTTTCGTTTTTAATAATTATTACATTATTGGAAACTAATTTTCACAAAAATTCATTAATTCAAGTCATTATAGAAAAAAAAGCAAGAAAAAACACAAAGAAAAAACAAAAAACAAACAAAGATAAATACTTAGGAAATATTATGTAATATTTATCAGTGTGACATACGTGAATTTGTTATCAAAATGTTATTACGTAATCTACAATGTTATCTAGTTAATCAGTATGCCTCGCTTCAAACCTGAAGCAGAAATACCTTTGAACAGGCGATAAATAAGGATTACGTTTCTGTGTACACTGATACAGGTGTCTAAATCTTCGTATGCTTATTTGTATATTTGCAAAATTATCTCGTGCGATTGCAGATCTATTTTCTCAAATGTAATATGATGTAATTGTTATCAAGTAGGCTTGATTGTTTTGATATGCACACACACACGCACACGCACATATATCTGCATAGTTACATGGCTAATCCTACTCGGTGTTGCCGTGGAGTTTTCTCTCGTCCCATCCAGAGCCTCCAGCACTAGTTATTGTTTTAATAAACTCACCATTAAAAAGATACATCCTATAAATTATACCATCCACATTCTTAACGGCTACAGACAGTCATAGTTTACAGTTAGTTACCAGGATAATATTTAGAAATATAATTATATGATTTTTAAATTTTAATTAAAAATATTGATCTGATTATATTTGTAAATGATGCATAATATTTTTATAACGTCTATCATCACCATCACCATGTATGTCTTAGCTTTCTCTAAATTTAGAAAATCGTTTTCTTTGTTACTGACATCCATAAATATTATGCTATGAAATGAAGTACAACCGTGTAAAATAACCGTGACATCACGCACAGAGGGTAACAAAGGAAATAATATTAACGGCTTTGGCTTTTATGGATTCCTGTCTGCGTGCTGGCGGCTTTATTTTGCGTATAGCGAATTCATTAATAATCAAATACGATTTCGCCTTGCTGCCTGGCAACGGTTGTTCATCACGCACCAGACTGTTAGCGACGCTAGCAGATAAATGCATGTTAATATCGAAATGATCAAATATATACTATAAATTATATATTTTAACGAAATGATCAAATATATACTATAAATTATATATTTTAACGAAATGATCAAATATATACTATAAATTATATATTTTAACGAAATGATAAAATATATACTATAAATTATACAGTATAACTTCTTTTCTAAAGTTTCAGCTGTCAAAACATCAATATCCTTCTGTACTTTATGTTATTGTATGCATTTGACTAAAACAGTATGTTCAGAGTTTATAAAATATTATAAACTGTATGTCGCTATACTTCGAATGAAAAAAAATAAATGAATAAACACATCCTTAACAGCATTTCATAGGCGTCAGATTTATAGTTTATAAGTACATGACTAGAAGGAAGGGAACTCATAGGATTAGCAATAAATGCCTTTTATAAGTACCCTGAAGTAAACAGGAAAGTGGATTACAGGTCTTTAATAAAAATCTCGAAGCACTGGTTGTAGTGGGAAATGATAAAATAGATTAATATACACTGAAAAACATGACGTCATAAACAATAATAAAATAAGAATAGTATTTAACTATAGTGCTGCTTCCATTTCCTGATATTACACAACCAAATAAAGTAAAAATGTCACAAATAGCACTGAAAACATCTCTACATCAGTAAAATAATTTACGGACAAGCAAAATTGTTATTCAAAGGTAAAAAATACGAAGTGTGCAATGTTTGGATTAGTTTTTGGATTAAGTTTTGAAAATAATTTCATTCAGCGTAACTGATAATATCTAATTTCTGTTTACAGAAATTTTGCAATGGACTTGGAATTGTTTTTTATCTTTTACATATTAATTTGTTTTTCATTTATTTATTTATTTATTTATTTATTTATTTATTTATTTATTTATTTATTTATTTATTTATTTAATATAATTTAAAACCATAGTACTGTCATAAAGTGAATACTAAATAATAATAATAATAATAATAATAATAATAATAAAATTTATAACAACTGCTATTACAATTTTTGATATATTAAATAATTATTTCGAATATTATTAAAAAGGACATTCTAATTTTCATTTTAAATAATTACATATTTATATCCAATGTAATTATGGAAAGCTTATAATACCCGCGATGTAAATAAAATGACACAAGACAGAGCTAATTTCTTAATTCCCGTATGACTCTCCCACGAAGAAATTGATTGCGTAAGTCAGAGTACTCGAATTATCCATGTAACATTAATTGTTAAATCCTATTAACATAGCAAAATGTCATAGGGTGGTTTAAAATAAAGACATTTTGTGCACACAAATTTCCTATGGTCAGTAAATAGTTTTCGAGTGCAGTATGCAGGGGCAGATTATGGGAGGTTCACAGGTGCATGGACCGCCCCCGGCTAAATAAATAAATAAATAAATAAAACTGATGTCAACATGAGTGTATCCCTTCATGCTTTTAATGATATTCAAGTTCAACTTGATGTCAGCTTCACAGTTTGCTTTGGTGGCAACCATGGACGAAGAGATAGCAACGTCAAGAACTGTGAACAAACAACGTAAAATTTCAAATTTCAGATTACAAAAATTTACATACTGTGTCCTAAAGCATAATCCGCCCATGGTATGTAATAAATGAAGTGTGAAAACGTTTCGATTCAATTTATATACGTGTATGTTAATTATTATCGAATTTGAGTGAATGAGTTTAAACATTTTAAAAAATAAATTTGTGAAGGTGATTTAAATATATAAGGGAAGACAAATCATTAAAATATAATTACAGATACTATAATTTGTTTTCTAAAATAGAGAGAAAGAGAGAGAACGAATTAACTTATGTGTATATTTTTATTTATTCAGTTTCTTTTAAGCAATGACATTTTTTGGTACTAAGTAAATAAACAAATGATACTGAGCAAACACCGATCATTCCAAAAAGCATAAGTAAAAATAAATTACAATGCTATATACAAATAAATGTATAAAAATTAAAATGATAATGATACACAAAATATTTACAGAAAAATAAAACATCACTTGCTTTCACATTTTTCAAATACAAATGTTATCAAAAATGATTTCATAACACAAAAACGTATCGAAAAAAGTCTTTACAAAATACCATTTTAAATATAACCTGTGTACGAAATAAATAAATAAATTAGCACCAGTAAGAAAATATATTGGCTAAGATATATTTAACAACATACAGACGTACATTAAGCTGTGAAAATGTTCTTCTTATCTTAAAAAATAAACTATACGCTATATAATATCTAATACAAATTTAGTGAAATCTAAATAAAACGTAATCAAGCAGCGTGCTTGTTATTACCATATATATATATACCAAACAACATCGTACAAAAGATATTAAAATCTGCATACTTGTTTCTGATTGGTTTATGCTGGCAAAAGTGTTATAAATGCTAATATGCAGAATAACAACATTGAGGACTAATACATTAACAAACAATATGTTATATATATATTTATAAATGCATACAAGTAAAATGATTTAAAATATGTATAAAAACACAACCTGATGAATGAGGCACAGGATATACCGGTATTACCTGGGTGATACGGAATATATCAATTATATAATATATTTACTATTTACATATGACCAGAACAAACACTCACAAAGATTCAGAAAATAGGATTACAAAGATATATGCAAGATACATTATTTTTAACTTCATAATTAGTTTTCGGAAGTTTTATGAGAATGATGTTAGATATTACATTCACAAATTTGGCTATAATGGTTCAAGAGTAAGACGTCTTCGACTGAATTCCAAAATGTAACGGAGTAATTTGATTTTAGCTTCATCAAAAATAAAATAAAAATATAATAGTAATATAAAATAAAATAAAATAAATTCTAATTTCGAAACTTATGTTTGATTTTATAAATGTAATTGTTGGATTCGTTGCTGTGACGTCACTGTGCTTTGACACATCGTAGTTTCACTCGTGGAATACCGTACATAATGTACGGTTTTCCTGGAAGAGACGTTTTCGATGTCCTAGGATTATCCCGTGCTTTGTCAAACACTGTTTCCATTATGGACTTTGACAGACATTTTCGAATTTGATCAGACGGAGTGATGTAGACTTTCTTGCCTTGTCGTATTAGGATCATCGCTGCAAGATGGGTGTTCACCTGTTTGCGCCAGGTCATCCATTCTTGATAATCTAGTTCATATTTCTCTGAAAAAGGAATCCGCGATTTCGAACGTCCACCAATCAGTTTGTCGTTTAGTATTTTCCTTTCTGGTAAACGTGCATTTATATTATTATCCATGAAGTCATCGATATCGTAATCCGGCTCACATACATCCTCCAGATCAGCAGTATGAGAATCAAAATTTTGACTACGTGTCATTTCCCTTTCCCGAATGTTGTGGGATATATTTAGCGCAGGGATCTCTGGATATAGTGGGTAATCCGGTGGAATTACAGTTTCTTGATCATTTTCCTCATAAATTGAGCCGGCACCGTATTCAATTCGCTCTCCGTTGTTGTAAAAGGGACTAAGATCAGGATAGAGACGTCTATTGACGTTTTTATCGGACGATTCTCGAGAAGGCTGCATGACGTCACGTGGTGTTGAACTGATTCTCACCTGCTTGGATTCTTGCAACCCAGCTAAAAAATCTGAAAATAATAATAATAATAATAATAATAATAATAAATTGATGAAAATGTTCTTTTTAAAGCAGAATTACACCAGTATCTAAACACAATTATATTGGCGTACATAGACTATTTATAAGTTACCTAGACTAGCCAAACTCCCAAACAAAATGTATATTTAGTTTTCATTTAGTTTAATAAGTTGTTTGTATTAATGATAAATATTCAGTTTTTATTTTATATTATTTTTTGTTTAAATCGAAGTTATCCGAATATATAGGTGTTCTAAATGGAAGTGTTTTAAAGTGCTGGGCCTTTAACAAATGCTTGAGGGTATTTTCCCGTGAAAGTGTGATACACACTAGGCTTATTTCACCTAAAAGTAAATGGCACCCACTGATTTGTGAAATCGTGAACAAACTTGTAAAACACAATTCCATTACCAATCTAAAGCATTCATTTCAGAAAACTGCACGTAGTTAATTAGGCGAAATGGAATAATTTATAACATAAAATTGCTTGGATTCTGTTCCAATTATAGGCGTGATTCATACCGGGTTATTCAGATTTTCCCAACAATTAATCAACAAAATTTACAGTGACATTATAAAAAAATAAAAATAAAAAAAATACACATACATATACACAAACACAATCATACGAATTTGGCAAAACACCAACGTTCAGAAACATTTAGTGCAAAAACAGAGACGGACATATAGAGAGGAGAGAGAGGGAGAAAGAGAGGCTTAAATGCTATCAGAAGATCGTTGACCTCTTTTTGTCTGATCTGTTATGAACAGGACAATTTTCATGTTACGGAATAAACATTAAACCAGTGTAACGAAGCATTAACTCGGAGTCTTAGTCAAACACATGGTTTCATTCCGAATTAAAGTCACGCAACTCTGACATATTGTCGCACCCCTATGTAAATTTATGTAATTTTATTTTGCATTGAGAAGGTTAATCGTTTGAATTAAGACAAACATTAACATAATACTGACGTGGATTTGAGCCTGAAACATAACTATTTGTCATCCTTTCAAGTTTTAAATTGAAAGATTACAGTAAAACTACACAAATACAGCATTGTTTTTTTTTTTTTTTTAATTCAGACTTCTTCCGTTAACCTCTGAACAAATCTAATTGCCCTTACCAAATAGATGTAATACATGATGTGACTACATATTTATTTATATTATTTCATAAATAGGAAATAGTTATACTTTTGTCTTTTAGATACTAGATTCAGAAAAGAAACCCCTCCCCAAAACAAAAAAAATAAACGGACTACATTTTTTGCTAATACTTTTAATACATATTAGTTTCTGCTTATCACTGATATATATTTTTTTGTTCAGCTGCACATTATCACACAAAGAAAGACAGACAAACAGACGCGCAGATTAAACAATAACACAGAATACATTTTTGAAAAGAATAATATCTCTTACTTGTTAAGCTAAGCATATCTCCAACAAAATCCATCTTGCTTTATTAGAAGGTATATTCCTGAAGTGAAATAACTATTTGTTTACAAGTACATTTATATATATTTCGCTGATCATTTCGCAACATGGAGTGATTGTTAGAAATACTGTTAACGTATTGTATTTATAAACTGCACCACGGCTACGATTTGTAACAAATACGAACGTTTGTTCTTAACTGGAAATACAAGTACCTACAGCCAAACATAGGATTATAGGATTATCCGCACAAAAATATATTATATAAGTAAAAAGGGATCATTTTTTTTGTTGTGTTGTATGTAAGCTAGATATTCTGAATAACTGTGTGACATATTAAATTAATTAAATGTACAAAATTTTACTCATTCACACATGCACATACTTACATCCGGACGTATCTGTGCGCATGTATCTACTCACACGCGTACACACAAACATATATAGTAATAAACAAACACACCTATACGCACACATGCGTCAAACGCACTGGAGTTAACGTGAGAATCTGTCACATTTATTTTCTCGATAATTAATCTTCAAATATCAGTGTCAATTTTGATGTAGTGCTTAATTACGTAAAATGGCGTATTGTGGTGTAATGCTAACCTCTCACTAAGAGGAAAGAAATAGCTGTGATAAATTCTGTATTTACATACAAGATTAAGCTCAATCTTGATTACACCGCCAAAACAAAACAAAAAAACAAACAAAAAACAATACTGCAACAGTATACTAATACACAGACAAGTATAATTTTATCAAGCATTCGTAATGAAGACCTGCAAACTATATTAAATATTTTACTTAGGGTAAAAATCAAGATTTTACAGAAGAAACTTTAATTGCAATTAATTCTACTTATTTTTTAATAAACAAAAGTTCCCCAAGGAAGATTAAAAAAAAATGTTATCTATAAAAATAGTTTACCCTTTAGATTTTAACGTGTTTTAAGACATTAAGAGTAATCTCGTAACATGAATAGATTTAAAGATGGTGTTAATGAAAGTTTATTAATACAAATTTACACTAGCTGGTGAACATTCTAGCCTTTTTATTAACCTTCTCGTGTTAGCATTCTAACCACTGAGCTTTAATTTCCCAGAACTGCTATTGAATAATCAGTTAAGGTAAAAGGGAGTCAAATATTATCAATAATTTAACGTGTGCAGTAATTCAGAAACAAACTTTAAATATTTAAGTAGGTTCAAGCGCATGAAGATTACATGATATCTGAATTTTAAACCTCACTTAAATGTTTCGAAAGCTAGCCCATCTTTCCTGATTTACATGAATCACATACAAATTTAAACATCGGTTTTTTATTTTACTTTTTTTTTTATTATTTTCATATTTATAATTATGTAAAAGAAAATTCAAGTGCAGTTAAATTGGCTTACATGAAATATATTCAGCTTATATCCAGAATTAATTATTTACAGTTAAATATATTTTCCAGACTTATATTAATGTTCTCCATACTAATTTTATCCCAAAAATTCACCTTTCTAGTATTAGCAAAAATGTTTTTATACAGCAGTTTATCGTAAAAACCATTGTACACTTATGGGATTCGATCCTGTACCGTTTTGAACTCAGATCGGTACAATGTTTTTTATCTGTCGGCTTGAAATTTCAATATTTATATGTCTTTGTTGCGTAACTCTTCGTAATATTTGTCATTTCCTATGGCGCTTGTTCGTTTAAATTTCCAAGTATATCTCAGGTTTAATTTGCAGTGTTTATTTCATACAGATGATAACATAAGACAGATAACGATTTTAGACCCTGTCATTACACGTGTTAGAGTCAGATCCGTTTTCACTGTGTTAACAGATGTATGTCTGTGTGTAGATCCATCTATCCTACCTAACATACAAACATATATTAATTAATTTTGACATAATCATGTTTTTATTTCAAGCCTAGATTCTGGTATCGTGTATGAAACATTTTCTACATAACCATACCAGTTCTCATGGGGCAGTTATAAAATAGTTGGGCTTAAGGCTAAAAAGTCTGGAATCATTACCGACTTCTATCCACATAGCAGAACCTTCAAATTACATTATAACTAATAATAAAATTCTGTTGTTTTCGGTGTTGCAGATGATATCAGTTTTATAATCATATGCTCCAACCGTTAAAATTCATTGTGTAAAATCGTCAAAACTTTTGTGAATATGAGATAAATAAAACGCCGCACAACTAAATTATTAATATAGTCACAGTCAATATCTTATTTTATTAGTAGTATTCTTTGTTCATATATTAATTGATTTGTGAATGGTTAAACGTTGTTTTTTTTTTTTTTTTTGTATTGTTGTTGTATTGTTTTTTTATCATAAAATGCTGCTAAATGTTTTCAGAACATATAGACAGTATTTCATTTTATCGGAATTAATATATTTTGTTTATATTATAGATTTTGTAAAAAACAAACAACTTAAATAACGATTTTTTTTCGCTCCACATAATCTCGCCTTGATCTTGTTCCCTGGTTATGAAAGTCGATTAAGGTGAATCGGCACAAGTGGGGGTAATGTAAGTTAAGAGTTATGATGTAAAAATTATATTAAACTGAAAATAAACTGTTGTTGTTATTACAACAAAGGATCTTGCTGTGCGAAATCCTTTAAAAGTAATGTTTATGTAGCAATTTATAAGTATATTGCTTAATTTATGTTTAATATTGTATTGATTCTAAATAAATAAATATGATATCGTAAAAAGGGAACGATCTGTTAAAAAAAATAATAATAATAAAATAACAAATCAAAGGACTAGAGAGAGAGAGAGAGAGAGAGAGAGAGAGAGAGAGAGAGAGAGAGAGAGATCAAGTGTTAATGTTAGATTCAAATCCAAATCCTGCTCTAAATTTCTGTTCCGTAATGGTCTTAAAATAAATACACAAAGACATACTCAAAATTAGCTTGATAACAAATAATTATACTAAATAAAATTACTGTTCCATGTAAATAATTACAGATTAAAAAGAGCAGGCTATACGGTATCTTCCACTATAATTATCATAATACCTTGAAAACTAACAACAAAGATAATGGCCGCTACATGAGTTATATAATTAAAACCGAACATTACAGCCTCTATTGATGTCAGGAAATTATATCTCTATTTTTAAAAATTCATTTAATATTAAAATTTAATGTACAATAAAATATACATCTCAGTTCGAGAATAAAATATCTAAAATAAAATTACCTTGAAATTAAAGTTAAAATGAAATCAAATTATCAACAAAGAAATCTGTAATATTAACATATTTTATAATTTTTGTATTATTTTTCGATATTATTATTATTTTTTTTCTTTCTTTCTTCTGACAGATGTTAAATGTGTGAGTCACACAATTAAAGTTATAAAATCAATCAATGGTCTTTGTTCTCCTTACCTGCACTCTGGCTGAAGATGAAATCGCGAGACTGTTGTCAGTAAACCTGGTTAGAGTCGTCTGAGTGTCACACTCGCTGATGTTGCCTCAGGTTAATAACGGATCTGTACCTTACACTTCGTCCTATCTCATTCTGCCTGTACGTATCTGACATGTACCATGTGTGAGAAACAAAATTAGTAACAGCCTTTGTCGCTTCAGACGACACTACTCTGATTGGCTAAGCGCCGATTTTGTTGGACATCTGCAGCCAATAATGTCGCGTCGAGCAAGACATGCTCCTGAGGTCAGAATGTCACACCGTGTTCATTACCGATCAAACGCTTAATACATGGCGGTAATTTGCCACACAAAAGAACTTGTGTTAAACTGGTTTGTTGTTCATTTTGTCTGTGTGATCTATATTACCTACTTATCTACGACTCATATGAGGCCACACTTTACACGTTTATCTAAGAAACAATGGATGCCGTTATCTTTGTTTTTGCTCATGGGAATATTCAACCTCAAAAGTAAAGCTTAATGCATCCACCATTACGTGTGAAATCAGTCATGTAGAACCATTTGTATTGATCACTCTGCAATAATATTATAACAAGCTATTGTGAGAATCCGAATTTAAATATTACTTTTGTATTAAAATTATTTCAGAATGAGGATCTGTATTTAATTTTAAAATTACATCCACTGGAGTAATAAATTTAATTAACTGTGTTTTTATTAAAATATCTTTTTTGTTTTCTCCAAAAAGTAAGCAGCTGAGAATGTTGAAATATATATAAAGCTATAGTACAAATACAAATGACTATTTTAACAATTAATGAAGTATCTAAGACAGTATGAGATTTTATATAAAAAAGAGTAATTGAGTACAAATTTACAAAAACGACTGCTTTTAAGATTTTTACAAAAAGAAATTAAAATAATCTTGTTATTAAACTGAATTTGTATTTTAGGACATGAAAATAACACTGTTAATGAATTATCGTAATGCCAAAAACAATAATTATGGTCAGTCGGATAAAATATTTTATTCAAATTTCTTGTACATATTATTATGATTGTAATTAAGAAGATAAAAGAAATATATATTACATAATTATATTCAATTTACTTCGATTTGTAAAATAATGTTGTTGCATTTTATTTTTAATTTATATGCTTGTAGTTTTCTTACAATAAGAAATATTTTATTTCACATAAATTTAAAAATTTCGTCCTAGATGACAATATATTTTTTATCAGTATCGTTTCATTTTATAATGTATATATATATAAGCACACACTCCCACAACAAATAACAATATATATATATTTATATTGTTATTTGTTGTGGGAGTGTGTGCTTGTGCATAGTTCGGTTATTTATCTACACCTGCTTCTGAATAGTCCAGAATAGACTGGAAACAGCGTGTTCACCTTCATAGACAACATTTATTACTGTTTTCCTAGAATAACTTTTATTGGAAATTAACAAACCAAGGGGAATAACCGAGTTTCGATTTTTAACATAATTTTATAACAGTACTCAAGGGGCCAGAAAATCAGTTCGAACGATAAATACTTAAATAAAGGATTTAATAAAAAATTGTTACTGAAATTTAAAAATAGCCATTAATTCAAAAACTAAATTGTTATCCGTTTTTCATATTTATTTTTTAATTTCATCTTCTTACACAAATGGAATTGGGGTTGATATGAAAAAGCACTAAAGCCTGTGCAACCTTAAGTTACTACAAAATAAAGGTTCATTAATAAATTAAATCATGCATTGCCATACCAGTATCCAGTTATTACCAGTATAAAAGTATTATGCTATTAAATTAAAAAAAAAAAAATACATCTAACCTTTTGTCTCGTAAATATCAGAATAAATAATTTCGAAGATCACCTTAAATTTAAAATAAACGATTGTAGACTGTGTTTATAAATATTTTAAATGATTTATAATCATTTTTAAGTAACATAACCATTGTTCAAGTTTGAAAAATATTGAACTTTAATAAAATAATGACTCGTCACAAGTGTATTTTAAACCTTTATCAACCAATTTTATCACTCCCGCATCATCACCACAAAATCTACAGTATTCTTACATGAACAAAAAAAGTCTATTAAATATTATGAAGATAAAATATATTTGTTTATGTAAGCATGTCTCAATACAAATGTATACATATACAATGACATATATGCACACTAATCACATTCCATCTAATAATAAAAATATACATAATGGATTTCTAATACTAACCATATTTAAATCAATACGAATACATCAACTGTGTGTCATTCTTTTTTCTTTTTTTTAAAATTATTATTATTATTATTATTATTATTATTATTATCATTATCATTATTATTATTACTGCCTAAGAAAATACATAGTACAGATGATATAAAGTTTTTTTAATTTAAACAGCAACAACAATATACATACTGAATTATTAAAAAATATATATAAAATACAGTCGTAAAGTTCTGTCTTGATTTTTTATTTTTTATTTTTTATTTTTATTTTTTCAACTTTCAGACGGTTATTGGTACTAGTAGTATTTGTAGAAGTATATGAGATTAAATTTTGGAAGATTTAGAGAAGAAATGAAAAAAAAAAAAATTATCGGTCAGTATTTGTGTGAGATGATATTGCACAAATAATAATACCTGACAAATGTTACAATGTTACTCGACTGTTGTATTAGATGCCGCGCTATATTTTTTCCTGTTAGTGAAAAGATGTGGATAAAAGATTAAGTATAGTTAATATGAAAGAGCAGACGATATGGCGACAGCGAGTTTAACAGTTGCGAACATACTTATCTGCTTTTTCGTAATCAGTGAAACGCTTTACAAAAAGTATACGTGTATATGTCAGTCATAATAATCATCATCATCATCATCATTTCAAGCATAGTTAATTTGTAAGAGCAGACGATGATATGGCGACCGCGAGTTAAACAGTCGCGAACATAATAATAATAATAAACAACTGAAAAAACTTTAAATAAAATATGTGACATTAGGACGTCAATACTAACAACTTTATTTTTCTTCTAATAATTTTTTTTTTTTTTTTTTTTTTTTTTTTTTTTTTTTTTTTGTTATGTTATATAGGATATAAAAATATATATACCCCATTTTTACATTAAAATATCAAAAATAATTTTCTGTTAAGGAATGAAACAATTCTCGTTTTCTTTTAAGCAGTAATAAAAAAATAATCTTTTTTCAGAGAATGACACAAATCATTTCCATTTAAGGAATAAAATACTTGTCATTTTCAGTAATCAAATAATAATACTAATAATAATAATACTAATAATTATAATAATAATAATAATTTCCAGTTAAGCAAAATAGGCAGGCAATAATAAACACACTGGCAAGAATAATAACAATTAAAAATACTATTCAACTGCTGTTGAAGCTAGAAAAGATCATGTCTATTCGATCAATTATTGTATGATTTGTAATATAATATAATATTCCCAGTAAGAAATTAATCAAAATATCCTCATATGAATGGATCTGGTTTAAAGGCACCGTAACCACCACAAGCAGAATGTAACAAAATATTTATTATATTTAACTAACGTTGTTTCAAGTTTACCGAACATCTTTTCTTTTCTTTGTATATGTCTCTGTTTGCATGTTTGTGCTTGTGCATCTACAAAAAAATCATAATTAAGTGCATATTTATCTAGTCTAATTTATTTATATATTACAAATTTTATTTGATAGTTATTGATGAAGTCCGAGAATTTCGAACAAATGGCTGCTGACCTGATATTTCAGTTATGATTTTGTTATTCATTAACTAACTTATATTTCTTAATGAATAATAAAATTGACCGAAAAAGTTAGACTGGATATCTCTAAAGAATATGACATAATATTACAATTATCAGTTAATTTATAGATATAAATGTACATTTGTGAACTTGTTACTCTGAAAGATTTTTCTGTTTAATTTAGATTTTTGCTGACATTACTATCAGAATATATAGAAATATCATTAAAAAGTATATCCTGTTAGTACAATTTATACAATGAAAAGAAACTGTCTGTCTTTCTTCATCAAGCTTTATCATATTTCTTTTCATTACGTCATTCCTTCTAAAATTCTTCACTAAAAGAGAAGAAAAAAAAGGAATCAATTCCCACGACCATTGTTTCTTAATACAACCCGTGGAACGCCATAAAAAACAAACTGGGTAGCGCGAAGTCCGTTTGCTTCTGTACTTCTTGGACCCATCATGTTTCCTGCTAAACTGGCAGACTGTTCGTCGAATTTGATGAATCGGAACAATGGCGCTTTTGTTATGTACTTCCCAAATGGATGCTGGTTGGAGTCATCGGAGAACGTTTCTTGCAATTCGTCCACTATCCTTCCATTGACCGCTGTGCGCCACATCGTCCACAGATGTAGGTTTCTCATTGGATCAAACGTCTTGCTTAAGTTATCTTCCCGTTCCGGAATCTTCTCTTCGAATTTTCTCATTTCGATGAGTTTTTTCGTATCTTTGGTGTTGCCACTGGAAGGTCTGTGAGAAGACATTCTGCAAAAAAGTAAGTGATATAATACTGTCATCGTCATGTACGTAATTATGTATGAATAATATTCTGTCGATCTTATGTTCATCTGATTAAACTGCAAACCTCACAACATGCAATTAGATGGATTGGTATGCCTGTGTGTGTGTGTGTGTGTGTGTGTGTGTGTGTGTGTGTGTGTGTGTGTGTGTGTGTGTGTGTGTGATTAAATAGGTAGATGAACGAGTATTTATGATGGTTTAGGTGTGAGGGAAATGAGGGAAGGCCAGATGGAATGCTGGGTGATTTCATGGATTGATGGGTTGACTTTTGAGATACGTAAATGGATATTAAAGTTATGAGTTATTTTATATTAAGAATATTATTATTCAACGTTTCAATGCTTACTTCAAATATGGTAAGTTAACCTTGCCAAGTTTTATCTAATTCATTTTTTCTTTCGTTATTATTATTATTATTACTGCCTCGTCATATCAAATCAGAACTTTAAATCAACCAGAGGCAAAGGTATTGAAACAACACGTTTTAATAATAGTCTTAAAAGTAGGTAGCAACAACTGAATGAATCTATGCAATAAAGTGGCGAAGGCTTCATAATAAAGTCGGCCTATTCCTTTTTTTTTTTTTTTTTTTTTCAATGACAGAGCAATTTCTTTATGTTGCAATGTTTTGTTACATGAATACACAATATTAGATTGAAACACATGTACTTGGCTTGGTGTGATCCAGACGGTGATGAGATTTTCATACGTTTAAGTTTTTCTAATTAATTTAGCTGTAGGGCTTTAGATCAGATGAAGAAAACTGACATGAGGCAGAACTAATTATCTTTTGTGCCCCATTGAGCAATTTCCTGTTCCACCCTGTTTCTCATCAGTAAATAAAGTGTATTTAAGATCATCTTTGCTGCTAATTAAAAAGTAATCTGATGCAAGACAGCAGCGGTTTTCTGTCTGTTGTTCTTAAGAATAATTATGTATAATAGCAGATTAAATATGTACTGAATGCAATAAAGCCTACTTCCTTGCTTGACAAAATGCTCGGGGATGACATTGTTAATTTTTTAACTGTTACTGTTTCATATCTGATTTAGAGAAATAACAACACATTCTCATGGTATTAGAAAAAGAAATAAAAATACTTTTTAAGAACTAATTTGGAACAGGAGATTGCCAGTGTAAACAATGAGGAGAAATAATCCTTCGAACTGTCACACCTTCAGCCTCAGACTACCGTCCCGGACCCCAAGAACATTAAAAACAGCTAGAAACACTCAACTTACAAAGGTCTGTCAGCGCTGATAAATAAGACTTTGTTATTGTGTACTAAGGGTCTTAGCGATTCTGGTATTCTGTTTAAGAAATATTCTTTTCCGTATCTTCACTAAACACCTGACTGATACACCTTTTTGGATCATAACAATTATATCTTTGTTACTTGGGTGGAAAAAACAAATCGCATTAATAGTTTTAAACCAATACCTTTCTGTCAAATGTTTTTTATTTATTTTTTATTATCTTTATACAAGCAATATGTAATTCATGATTATTTGTTTTTGACCACATTGACAGATTTGTCATATGTTTAGTACATTCATATTTTGTCTTTCTTTCTTTCTTTTAATTACTTTTTATTTTATTTTTGTTTATTCGTTATAAACTACATATATATATTCCAAATATTTGGTTAGCTCTTCATTACACTGGCGGATATCATACTTCACGAAGTACAAAATATATTTGAATTATTTGTTCACCCCACAAATAACAGTTAAATAGCATTTTGCTAGATGAATCGCTACGACTTTATTACCCATTCATGTAACCAGAACATAATTAGTTCAATGGTAGGAATGGTGTTTGAGGAGCGACCAGTTTTTGAATCAGCCTCTCTGGAATAGGTTTGGCCAGCGATCCACCACATTATATAACGGATTTTAAATATTATAATTATGTTAAAAAACTGTTAATAAAATGTAAGGATGAAAAATAAAATATCCACTGATTCAGCAATTCGGCTACATTTCTTTGCTACACAGATTATCGGCTAACTTCAGCAATGATCCGTGATTTATAATCTGCAAATAATATCTTTTTGACGTTTTAGATTACTTTCTTTCTTTTCTTTTTTCTTTCTTTCTTCCTTTCATTTCTTTTCTTTTCTTTTCTTTCTTTCTTTCTTTTTAATTAACGCCATTTGGTATAGAACCAGCAAAATTATTTTAACATTTAGATGAAAGTATTTATTTATTTCTGAATGTCGTTGTTTGCGTTATGTTAAAGACCTTGATGGAAAGATAAGTGACCAAAATAAATGCCCACCAACAAGTTCTATACCACAGTAGCACAGTTAATAAACAAGTTCATAAATAAATAAACCGATGAACCTTCTGAAACATTCAAAGTAACATCGATCCAGAAGCCAAACATTTATCAGTTATATAAATTAAAAGGTATTTTAACAGAAAAAAACCCACCTATATATCCTAATAAATATTTTTTTAAATTATTTTTATTATTATTTTTATTATTATTATTATCATTTGCTGAGGTGAATTCATGCTGGCAGTGGAGAAAAGCTAACAACAAAAATATCTGCGTAACAATATGAGCAAAGTTCTCCAAGGTTTTCATTTAATATAAGCTTACAGAAACGACGGAAGACAGCGACACGCGCTAATAGTTTTCAATGATTTCAAAACAGGCTCAGCTTTGAAGCATATTTTAGTTATAAAGAACTATATATATATATATATATATATATATATACGAAGACAAAAACATTCAAATGCAAATGTACCCTAAATACGTTCATTTATCTCTCTCTCTCTCTCTCTCTCTCTCTCTCTCTCTCTCTCTCTCTCTCTCTCTCTCTCTCTCTCTCTCTCTCTCTCTCTCTCTCTCTCTCTCTCTCTCCACCATTTCATTTTCCTTCGTTTCATTTTTTCCCTGTTCACACATATTCAGTTGCTCATCACATTTGAAATTGACACGGTCTGATAATGCTAACATTTCTCCCTGTAATGCTTCCGTCTAAAAATGGGATTGACATTTACGTTTTACGTTATAAATCATCCAAACAACATTCTGAAAGTTGAAATATAATACTTCTTGTACATGCATCTTTGTATTATCAAATGTTTTATTATTATTATAACCTATATTTAATAGCTTATCGTAAAAAGATAATGATAAAATGTATGTATCTATCTTTGTATCTGTGATAAATAATCAGTGAAAAATGTACATAGTATTAAGGGTTATTGCTTATGGAACATATTTTTAAACCGAATAAAGTATTCTGAAAGAATGTTTGGAGTTAATTTAACAGTATAAATTAATTAGACTTTGTAAGTCAAATTTGGGACAGTTTTTTATTCGTTTTTATGTATTTGTGTGTGTGTTTTTGAGAAATATACATAAATAAATAGATACATAGCTAGATAGACAGACAGACAGCTAGATAGATAGATAGACAGACTGACACACACATATATATACAGTGAAACAATATCTAAGTGTATGCGTTGCAGCTGAGATGAATGTAGCAGGTATAGGTATAATGATAAGTATTAATCAAGTTTGTGAATTTATGTATGTATATTATATATTTGTAATCGAGTCTGTGAATTGTTTGGTGTGTACATCTATGTTTATATATATCATGAAAATGTTATTCAAGTTTAAAAACTTCAAACATAAAAAGGAATTTTTTCCCACAGTGCAGCAGTCGCCCCTTGATATTGAAACGACCCGGTTAAATAACTATTATAATGGAAATCCGAGTATTAGCTAGAGAGAGAGAGAGAGAGAGAGAGAGAGAGAGAGAGAGAGAGAGAGAGAGAGAGAGAGAGAGAGAGAGAGAGAGAGAGAGAGAGAGAGAGAGAGAGATTATGACAGTGCATTTTAAAATAAAAATAAACATTTCTTTCTTTTTAAGTTTTTTGTATACCATCAAAACAAATCAAAAAGAAAGTACGAATTAGCTGTAAATCAGTGTACTTATTAGAATGAGGCTTAACTCCAACAGCTCATAATACCACGGTGAATGTTCGACTTAAGTACATTTCTGTGCATTATATAGAGTTCACCTGAACTTGAAAACATTATATTTTAATGATATGTAACATTATAACTATTAAACTCTTCAAAAACAATGATTATAAATATATTTTAAAAATAAATGATACAATAAGTAAATCGCGGAAAATAAGTTATTTTTAGTTGTGTCTGTTTCAGAGCGATGATAGTCTTAATAAAAAATTATTCTAAAGTTTGGATTACGTGCAGAATTTATGCATAATTCCACCCGAACGCACTCTATTTAATTATCTAATTTTATTGTTAATAAATAGGTTTTTGACTCTGCTTTCAATCCACAAATTACAACCCTTTCGTGATGGCAATCCTTTGAGCTTTTCTTTTTGCTCCTTTTTTTTATTATTATTATTATTATTATTATTATTATTATTAGTTAAGTAATATGTATAATTATTATGATAGTGATGATAATATTAAGAATGACTAAATAAATGTATGTCGAATAAAATCAGACAAAAATAAATACCTGTTAAGTAAAATATTTTCAGAAGGTACCTCGTGAATTGTCTATCTTACAAACACGGCGACGTGTACGATGAAATTTCCTCGCTCAGATAAACACACACAACAAACTATTTACATCCACTCGCTGGAAATACACAGTCACCTTGCATATTTGGAGATTTTTCGTTGCTGTTGATTACGTACTGTTTTTTAAAATCAGTTTTCGAAAGGTCTTTAAATCACACGAGAATCTGGTAAAATTTTCGACACGTTTTCCACATAAACAGCAACCGACAGCAATGTACCCATTTATGATTATCCGTGTAGCTGATATAACCATTCACTGGAAAGAAATTGAACGGGTGAATACCTCGCTAAGAAGGCCGTCTCTGTCGCGTTGCACATTCAAAAGACTGCTTATTTACCAAACCCAAACAGGTCATATCTGACCCGGCAGACCAAGAGTTGTATTTGATCTCAAACTTTTGTTATTGTATACAGTCTGAAATTACACACACTTAAAATATTCTCACGATAAATAGACTGAAAAAAGAAAAAGAAATAAATGTAACAGTGTTATAATAATATTTTTGTTAAGATGACTGAAATTTCTTCTCGTGTTATAGATCACATCTCGTTATTTTAGTTTTTGTAACAATATACATGTACATGTCGTCTTTTATCATTTCCTTGCCACGATGCTGAGAGCAAAACGTGTATGTGAAACTGCATAAAATAAGGAATGGATTGTTTTTTTAAATGAAAAAGAATAGCAAATTATAGACAGACAAATAGATAGACAGACAGACAGACAGTAAGATAGACGATAGAAAGATAGTTAAACCGATAGCTACCTATAAAATAGATGACTAGATGGTTAGATGCACGGATAAATGATAGGGATAAAAAGGGAATTGGCATAATCTTAGTAATGAGTCCAGAAATATAAACAAAATCTCTCAAAAATTTTGTCATCTTAATGATGACATTATAATCGCTCACTCTCGGCGTGTCCAGTAACAAATGAAATATGTACGTGCTCACGCCTGACGTTATTTGCCTGTGATCGTGGGATAACTAAAAAAAACATTGTATCTATAGATATATATCAGTCGTTGTTATGGTTGATGTTTGCCAGTCTTGTTATAGCTGTTGTGTCGATATACAACTGCTGTTTAAACACTGATTTTCTTTTCTTTTTTATGTAACATTCTGAACACATACTGACTCACTGTATTTAAATAAGATAGATATTTGCCTATAAAACTGCAAAAGAGGTCCGCGGACAAATGAGATTTTATGAAAGTCTTGGGTATACAGTGGGCGTTATCCGAGAAATAACCTTTTGTCTGTATGACGTAATGACTGCACCCATCTTTGAACGACTGTGACGAAAAGGGTATTTAACCCATTCAAGATAAGCACTGTTACGGTATTTATTATATTCAACAGCAATTCGCTCTCGTAGAAACATAAAGACAGACATATTCACAGAAGCTAATAATGAAATGCTTTTTGTATCTAATGCATATATGTCTGTATGTATCAATCTTTATACATATATATGCGTATGTATGGTTGAATATCTATTTATCTGCATGTGTCTATGTTTCTCTGTCTAGCTACCTAATTGTCTATATCTAGCATTCTACAATCTGCCCACCCACCACTCTCTCTCTCCCCATATCTCTTTTCTATATTTTTAGATAAACTTATGCAGACAAACGTGAATCTGTTTACGCCTCTATGAATATATATTTGTCTTGGTGTGTAGATATAAATTTGTATGGGTGTATTTATAATTTAAAGAGTGGTTATACTGCTAATTATAATATATGTGTTTTAATGCGTTTGTAATCACATTAGTAAATCATGTAATTTACCGATAATCAAGGAGATTTTTTTTATTATCGTTTTTTTTAAAAATCTTCTATTTGTTTGGTACATACATAAACGTTGCTGGATTTGTTTGAATTTTTAATTCTTTTGGAGAAGGAAGGGTATGGTTTATTTTAAACAGCTATTTCAGTATTTTGGGTACACGAATTAAGCACAAAAATTACAATCTATTTACTATGTAAATTCAAAAATGTTAATAATAAAAATATTTAGTAAAGATAATTAATTACGAAATGTTAATAAATAACAATTGTGATAATAATATTCATGATAATAACATAACAAATATCATACAAATAATTTAATCGTGTCTGTTTCAGAATAAATATATAAACAAAATGATGTAAAGATATTTCTATATTTTATCCATCAAGCAACTTAGACGAAACAGACACAAAAGCAAAATAGTAACTGATAAAAAAAATGTAATAATAATAAAAAAATGTTTACACCAAACAACCCGCGAAAATGTTATCATATATATAACAGAATCGTGATCGCTTTAAAATAAATGTCACGAATAATAAAAGAATTTGTGAAACGGCAACGTACTGCTCGGAGAGTATTGTGATAATTGTAACAACAGATTATAACACCTAAGAATAATTCACGTCAAACCTGTTCTCTGTTTATATAATGTATTATAACAGCATGTGGTTACATTAAGAACAAGCACTTGAGAGTAACCTGGTTTGAGGCAGACATTGTTATTGACTAGAATATAGTCTCGTATGGACCATTGGTTTCAGTGATATTTTTAAATTAGTTACAGGCGCTTAATTTTAATTGTTTTAATAATAATAATAATAATAATAATAATAATAATAATAATAATAATAATGATAATGATGATGATGATGGTAGTACAGGTGTACCGGACCAATTATCAGGACTCCCTGAGGCCTGAGGCATTCCGGATTTCTGGATTTTCCGGTTTTCTGGTACCAAGGCATCTAAATCGGTAAATAATTAGGCATAAACATTTTAAAATTAAAAACATAAGGAAAATTGACGATACACAACTCTGGCGACTCGACACGTAAACAATGTGGCGAGTGAATGAACACCACGCGCCTTGAAAGAGTAGTTCCGGTCTGGTGAAGACAACACCCTTGCGCGCGAACTTTGAAAATAGCGTCGGGAAAGAACTTCCGTTTTTTGTTTTGATCTTTCCTGATTTCAGGACGCCGGATAATTGGTCCGGTACCTGTAATACCAATAAGAACAACCATAATTAGTAGCAGTAGTAGTAATAGTTTTAAGTGCAGTAGCCTAGTAATAGTAGCAGTAATAGTAGAAGCAGTGGCAGTAGTAATTGTAGTAATTGTAGTATCAATGTCTGTAGTTGTAGTAATAAGAGCAAAAGGTTAGTTCGGTTAACGGGGCGGAGGCGGCCCTGCTTTAGTAATGCATTGTTCTTTTTCATGGGTGGGGAATGTAAATTTTTGATTATGCAACAACATGTTGAGAAATATTTGACTAACGAACTGTTTCCTTTTTCTTCACAAATTCATTTAAAACATTGCAAACCTTCCTTGATAAATAATAATAAAAATAATATATAACATACATTTTAAAAATAGGGTAATAAGGTGTAAATATAAATAGAATAAAATGTAACGTGTTTGCATTTTGCCAGATCACGTTCGTACTTGACAAATGCACATATGTAACCTGATAATTGTGGTTGCGATAGTAAAACACGGTCGTTCATCAAAGATATACCGAAGTATTTATTACTGAGTTATTCGTTTTTAATTAGTACGTCTATTTCATTTATAATTAGCTGGATAGAAAATGTATAAATAAATTTTAAAATTTGTTTTAAAAAGTAATCGTGTATTATGAACTAATTAAATCTGACAGCAGATTGAGGTGCGAGTCAAAAAATAATTTTACCCACAACTACTTAGCACATTTATTTACACATATTCCATTTTCCAAAGGTTATTTTTATATATATTAATTTTTTTTTTTTTTTTTTTTGAAAAATGATACTTTGTTCATTTTTATTGTGCTTAAAAATCTTTTGTTCAATCTCTGTTTCTGAATAGTTATTTACAAAACAGGTTTTATCTATAATAGTTTAATGCTCTAGCAGTAAAGATGCAATTTACAAAGAAATCACAGAATTGTAGACTGTTGCTGGTGAGTATGTTGTTGATCACTCACTATAACGTATAAGCTAATACTGCTGAAAATCGGTTATGAACAATGTAGCGAAAGTTGAATTTGTATACGATATTAGTACATCGTATTCTCTTTATTCATTAATATTTATAATCGGTTTTGTTTCTTTTGAGATAAGAGACGTAATTATCAAAATTCAGACACCAGTGAGTGACCATCTAAGAATCTTAATAAGTTAATTTCAATGTGTCGTTAGTAGAGGTGGCCCGTTATTCAAGACAGTATTGAGTATAATGAGTATTGAATATAAATATTAATATTCATTAATCATTGATAGTCAAATTATGACAGTTTTATTTTTATAAATTAATTGATCTTATGACAGCAATCATTAATATGAATATAGAGCTTATTATTATAAATATATTTGAATACAACGATTATCAAGATATTATTGTTATATACTATATAATTTATAAATTCCTAACTAAAAAACATTTCAAAAAATTGCATTGCACTTCTGTGATGGTTTATTTTTATACTGATTTACTCTTTATTTACTTTATAAATATTATTTTTCAGAGGAAAATTTCCAAACATAAAGAATTTGTTACTCCAGTCAAAGAAGAAAACAAATACACCCCAGTCAAAGATGACTTCACATTTTCGACATGTTCCTGTTGTTGATGTCCATTCAGACAACTTTAAAGATGTGTGGCCATCATTGACATTAGCCATAAAAACAGCTACATTTATAGCCATTGATACTGTAAGTTACAGTAGCGAATAACTTGCTATTTAATTTTTCTGTATTCTAAACAGTCTTATAATGTCATTGATTTTAATTTGCTGTTCAGTTCTGTAAAATCATTACTAGCTCATAATATATAAATAAGTATTTTAAAGTATTTTTACAGTTGATTTTATTTGAATTATATAGGCATTGCTTGATTAAATAGTAAAATAATAAATAAATAAATGTTGATAACTATGATTGATTTGTGTGTTTTACAGTGTTATGTATTTAAATTAATAGATATTGTATTTGATCAAAGACAGTATAATTTAGCACATATTCACCAAAATAAAATAATCATGTTGATGCTGTCAGTTTAAAATAACTTTTAAAATTCAATTTGTTACATTTTATTTGTTAATATTACCCCCAGTTTGCTGTATTATAGGAACTGAGTGGTCTTGGAAATAAGAGGCTTCTAAATGCAAGGTTTGTTTTGAATATTTGTTATTTTTATTTTGTTCATTTCAAATAACATTTTAATGATATTAAGTTGGCCTGTCACATTCATTGTAAAAACCTATATCTCTCTGACAAATTAATTGATGTTTTCATAGTGTTAATTTAAATAATTTAAAATGCATTTTAACATGTTTTAATAGAAAATATTTTCAATATTGAGAAAAAGAGAGAAATATTATCTTAGTGGTAAAAGTTATGACGTAAACATTATGAACCTTAGAATCAGTTAAACTTGTTGCAAGTTTGGACTATTGTTTAAATAAAGTCATGTTACACGCTGACCTGTCTATGTGGAGTGCACCCAAAATACTACTTTTCTGCCTATTAGTGGCATCAAATTACAGCAGTCAGTTTTCTATGACAAATTATTTTATATTCAGCATTTCAGTGTCTTTAAAATTTGTTTCATCAGACATTCATTAGAAATCTGTTTTTCTTTCATTTCAGATCTATAGATGATCGGTATTCCAGTGTTAGTAATGTGGCCAAAACTCGATCAATTATAGCTCTTGGAATTTCATGTTTTAAATTAAACACAGTCAAGAATCAGCAAGCAAATTCAGATGTTACTTCAAATGACAAGAGTGTCACTATAAAACAGTGGTCATTCTTGGTTCAGACTTTCAACATTGTGGTTCTGTGTGGGGAGGAGTATGTAGTAGAGCCATCATCTTTAAAGTTTCTCATTGCTCATGGCTTTGATTTTAACAAGCAGTATTCTACTGGAATTTCTTACTACAGAGGTAATGATAGGGTAAGTTCAAGATAATCTTTAAGACATATGAAAACAAAAAAAAGTTAAGGTTCCTTAAAAGCCCCTCTTTACTGGATATACAATAAATATATATATAAACATAGACAAGTGTAAATAAATTATATACATTTCAAAGTTACTTTTTGTTTCTAATAAAAAAATATGATCTTAAAAATTGAAATATAAATATAAAAAGTAAGCTTTACAAAAACTGATATCATTTCATACAGAAAATTGTGCAGCCATACACCTACTTTGCAATGAATTCTGCAGCTACATTTTATTATTAGTAAACATTTTTCTTATTTTCAGCAGACCACAAAACCAAGTTTATCAGTTCGAGATCTCTTCTCTGTCTTGTTGGAGTCAGATACACCAGTTGTTTTTCACAATGCTTTGGTTGATCTTATTTTTCTGTATCAGAGTTTTTATGCTAATCTTCCTAGTTCATGCTCAACATTTTTAGCAGATCTTACAGAGATGTTTACTGGAGGAATCTATGACACAAAGTACATTACAGAATACAGGGAGAGACTTACAGCTTCATATCTTGAGTTTGTGTTTCGAAAGTGGTATGTTGTCCAAAAAATGTCCTAAAATGTAATGCTTTTGTAAATTTTTGTTTGGGTAATTAACTTGAGTAAAACAGAAATAATAACGATATTTAAAAATTCCACTGTTTAAAAACTGAAACTTTTATTATTAAATCGGTTTCTTTTTTCTCTCTTTTTTTTTATATTATTTCATATATTTATTTATTTATATTTTTTTTATTTATTTATTTTTTTTTTTTGCCATTTAAAATTATTTTATTATTACTATATTTAAATTATTTTTGTGTGCAGATTTATCTGGATTGTTAAAAATATTAAATATCTTTTTCACTACGAAATTAGCGCAGCTTGTTGTCATGTACTAAACTGTCCTTTTAGTTTTTCTGTTACATAACATGATACATTTTTTGAAAATAGATGTAATGTATTTATATTTACATTATTAAATTGTGTTATCCATTAAACAATTTGCATTTATTTTAATATTATTAATTAGTTCCCCAGGTTATGAATATAAATTAATATTACTAATTTTTCAAACTTTAAAATAACTAAATCAAGCTTAAAATCAGATGAAATTTAAAATTTAAGTCATACATGATGTAAATTATTATTATTTTTTTTTTAATTATTATTTTCATTATGTCTAGTCAAAGAGCCAATGCCTACAGATGCCTGGAATGGAGAACTCTGGTTTGTCTAGAGTTTGTTAGATATCCAGACAGCTGTTCAGATGTCACACTGAGATTCTGTGGCTTGCCTAATGTTGCTGTTGAATTAGGCCACAAACCTAACAAAGAACACTTACACAAGATACTCTGTGATATATTTGCAGTAAGTATACTTTTAGTCATCCTTGTTTTAATTTTTAATTATTTTTATTTTAAAATGCTGAAGGAATTTGAATCTTAAGCATTTTATTTTTTTTATTTTTTTTTTTAATAAATATTCACTTAATGCTTTATCACTAATATTTTTTATTTTGTAATATTCTCATTTCTAAGGTTTAATGTTTATTGAGGGGTGACTGAAAGCCCAGAATGTTAAGTTATGTTTAATTTAGAAACTAAATATTTTAAAATGTTGCTGACATGTCCAGAAAACTGATTTTTCATAATACATTTTATTAAGGTTTATTTTCCAGTTTATCAGTTGTATACTTTCAGACAGATAAAATACATAACTTTATTTCTCCATATAATTTTTGATCTTTCATAAAAGAAGAATAAGAAAAATCAGTTGAAGTTATTTACCTTGGTGGTGTTGTTACGGGAAAAAATGTACATTATGTAAACTTCATTATTTTATAAATAATTTTCAGTCACATGGCTGGTGTCCTCGTGATACAAAATGTCACCAGTCACATGACATAGACATGATAATAGACTTTGAAGGACTGAAAATGTGCAGCAGAAGAAGAAAACGAAAGCGAAGACAGAAAGATAATTCAGACAACACAGGCTCTATGGATGTTCCAGCAAATGAGGATGGCTCCACTGTTAGCACCAGGGAAGAATTGAAAAATAATAATCAAACTCCTGGCAGTAAGGAATATAATGAGGGAGAAGAAAATCTAACAAGTGTGGACACTGCTAGTGAAGTAGATATTTCTTGTGATTCATACAAAGAGATAAATGAAAATTCTTATACAGATAGATCTAAATCTAAAATGGGTACATATAATTCCACTAAAGATGAATCAGTTTCCTCCAGTTTGGATGGATCTAAATCCAGTATGGATGGGTCAGAATTCAGAACGGATGGGTCTAAATCCAACACAGATGGGTCTAAATTTAGTATGGATAGGACTAAATCAAATACTGATGGATGTGAATCCAGCTTTCCTGATTCTTGTCCAGAGTTTGTGAGATGCAGCAAGGAATCAGTTGTGGAAGAAGCAAGAAGTGGGGGTCACAGAGCAGGCTATGATGCATTCATGACTGGGTTCAGTATGGCATTTTTTGCATCAAAGTATGGAAAGTTACCAGAAAATAACCATGATAAGATTACCTTATCAAATCTTGGACTAGATGACATGAAGAATAAGATTTACCTGTGTGGAAAAGACATTCCAATGAGCATTTCAAAAAGTGCTTTTACAAAGACAAGCAAAGACCACAGAGAAAAGATTCAAAAGTTGAGACAACCCAGTGTTGTTTGATTTATTTTAAAGCTGAATATCACTTCTACAGATTGCAGCCTGCATCTATTTTTAGATGGCACTGTAATCAGTAGCTCTGCCCACATGCCTGAAGCAGAAGAATTCAGACAAGCACAGTGCCTATTCAATAACTCACCACTGGATCCTTAGACAATTTTAGTCATAAAACTTAGCATTTATCTTTTCCCAAATTTATTTTTTGGTTTAAAGAGTGGTGCATTTTCCATTTTTGCATTCATTGAATTTTAATTAATTAATTTATTTATTCAATTTAAAAAACAAAACATTACATTTTAATTTCACATAATTTATGTTTTAACTAGGTGCATTTTTAAAGAATTTAGGATCATTGCATTTTAAGGTTAAAATGTCACAGCGTGCCACTTTTAAGAAGAAAAATTGAGATGTGTCTTAGAACTTTGAATAGCACAGCATAACTTTCTTTATATATGTACCTTGATTTTTCAGACTTAAGTATTTTTAATATTTTTAATATTTGATTAATATAACACTCTAAGAAAGATGCTGTGTGTTTGTGTGTGTGTGTTTTGTGGCTTCTTAAGAGGAACTACAAGCATTTGATCTTTAACGATAAACTTAGCTAAAGCTTGGAGCCCACTCCAGAAAGTGATGAAGGTAGTAATAATATCCAATAAAATGTCTGTAATCATGAGACTAAAGGCAATTAAATAATTAAGTAATTACTGGTATTAAAAAAGTTAACAGTTTCAGCATTTGAGCAAAATATCTTGACTTCACCAAATATAATTTTATTTTGTTTTGTATAGTTATGTTTATGATTTTGAAATCAAGTTTTATTTGTCGTTTATCGCAAGAAGTTTGCAAACTAAATAATCACCTGTGTCTTAGAACACCAGGAATCTAATTTTCAGTAAGCTTAACAAGCTGCATGCGTGTTTTATTTTTGGAGCTTAGTTGTTTGTCCGAAAATGGACTTTGTGATAGTGCAATGAACGCATGAAGTGTAACTTAAGAGCACCAACAATTCGTACAATTGTGATACTTGTACATATCTGTAGTGGGTTTTAAAGAAAAAAAAATTAAATGATTTTATACTTAATGCTTCTTTGTTACTGTCTTATATTTTATTATTTTTGTTGATTTATTTAAATAATAATAATAAATTTATACTGTGATGATTAAATGGGGACAAATAATCCTTTTGTATTCTTAAAGCACATATTCAGTCTGGTCTACAGTTTGTAAATTTATATAAAAATCAGAAAATTAGATAATTTTTAAAAGCAATCCTCAGAAATTTTAAATCTTATAAACATTTTTAATAATTCAGAATTAATACTCTATTATATTCTTCCAGCATAAAGTAATATTAGGCATTAAAGGTGTGTATGTTAGTTACCTTAAACTTTGAAATTAGATGGAAGTGATAACTTCAAAGATTAATATGACAAACAGTTTATTTTATTAACACCTAACGGCAGCAATTTAAAGTGACTGAAATCACCACTCCCCTCAAATATACAGCAAATGAATCAGTCTTAATGAAGTAAGGATGTTTGAATAGATTATATTAGTAATTAAATATATTATTTGTTTTTGATGTTATATTTTTAAAGATTTATAAAGCATTACAGAGATGGTTTATTATTATTATTATCATCATCATCATCATCATCATCATCATCATCATGCATTAATTATTATTTTTATTTATATATGTATTTTTCTTTTTAATTTTATGCTTAACGTAAAATATTTAGTTATGTACTGCATAATATAAAACCTATAAATATATATTTTGAAATATTCCACCATTATTATTTTTGCTTCCAATACAAGGTTAAATAAAAATATTTCGACTGGAATGTTGTCACAGAATGCTTTAAAACGAACACTGATGTAATAACTTCTTTTTCTTGCATCGATTAATATGTAATTAGAACACACTTCGTGTATGAAGTCAGAATCAAAATAAGAAAATGACATAATATAAAAATGCCTGGAGAACACGTATTCCTCGGAAATTTGAATAATACCCATGTTTAGAAAATCAATAAAGATTACAACATACAATGTTTTAGTTATTGAAAGCGTTCATTAAATGCGACTTGGTGTTTATGAACACCTAGGGTCTATATATATTTAGTAGTTTATTGTATTCAAATAGGGAATTTATTTTTCGTGTATCACGAAGATATTAATATGAGAGAGAGAGAGAGAGAGAGAGAGAGAGAGAGAGAGAGAGAGAGAGAGAGATAATTTTATCCACTACAGATTATGAAATTATTATAATTTGTTTTGTAACCAAGTTAATGGTTGTTTAGACCCATTGTTTTTAATATCCAATGACATTCAGTATGGCGAGTTGAGACAAATCATTAGAGCACTACAATAGACCTCAGGTATGAACAGATCCAAAATGTATAATAAGTGGCTTTGGGTCACTTTCTGGTTGAATGAACAGCTATCATATTTCGAAGTTATATTCCCATCATCATGTTATTTTTTGTGTTGTTCTTCTCTCCCACGGCGAAGGAAATATATCGTAATTTAAACTTTGCAAACATCTGACAGGTATATCTAAGTAACTGTACCGATTTCTAACATATGGTTCGTGTGACTCTTAGCAGAACTGAAACACATATTGTTTATGTCGTATTAAAAACCGATACAATGAAGATAACGTTTCTGCATGATTTCTTGTTATAAAATACTTACATAAACAGATGAAACTTAACACGTCAAGATTTGTTCAATTTACTTTATTGTCTTGTTTCTCCACTGGCAACGTAGGCCATTTTAGATGTCGTTTATTCTATTTCAGAAGTTAAGTGTTATAATTTTGTCTTTTCTTTTTCTTTTGTACAATTGATTACCAAGTAAACAGTACAGAATATTTCTTTACTTAATTTGACTGTGGATAATATCGCTGTTTTTCTTATATGCTGTAAGACACTAACATATTTAGGTGCAAACCGTGTCCAGTTTAAACAGTTTTTACTAGTTACATTACGTGCTGACATGAGCAGACGACAGTCAATTCGGCCTGTGGACAGTGATCTGCTGCACCTACCAGAAACCGAGAGACGTAAAAGTATTCTAACAACTGGGACAGGCCGACGTAGCAGCAGTATCCATTCTGGGCCAATCGCTTCAGTTCTTGCCAATAAAAAATTTCTAAATAAAAAAACCGGCAGATTGGATACGGCTTCCAGGAATATAGTCTACGAGCC